>CAODLS012661518.1:0-25821 GCA_948243855.1 Flueggea neowawraea
TTCTTTTCTCACTCCTTCACCATCCACAATCTCTCTAATACTTCCTCTTATTCACATCAAAAATACCCACAATACTACAAAAAATTTACATTTCATGAACTCCATGTCAACCACTTAATCTAATCATCATCATCATCAATAGTCAATATTCACAATTTATTCCTCATCAAAGAATTCAATCAATAACTCTATAATAATTGAATAAAAACTCAAATCAAATCTCATCTTACCCATTGAACTTTAGTCCAAAATATCCGAAACTCATTGCTGGATCAGGAATATTTCGTCGAAAAGTCGTCGGAAACTCACCTACTAGTCATTGAAACGTCATTGAAAAATAAGCCACCAACATATGCTTGTAGATCTTAGTGAGACGAGTCTACTGGTATCAACCCCGTGTCTTAACTCCTTCCCGTTTGCCTTAAATTCACCAAAATCGTCTGAAATTCCTTCCTTCCCACCGCCGGGTTCCAGCAGTTTCCCCGGCCACCACTAGTTGTAAATGAAGGAGGGGATGACCAGGAGCACAAACCTTTTTACGGATCGTCAATGGAACCTCTAGAACTCAAGTTACGGTGATTTGAATTTCTCTCTCTCTAAAACTCTTTTCTCTCTATCTCTCTTCTCTTCTTCTTTGCCCTTTTCCATCTGCACAAAAATCAGTCCCTTCTCTTTTCTAGAGTTTTCTTCTTTTTTGTTTCCAATCATACCCTCACTTTTCTTTCTATATTCCAAAATAACGACAATAACTACTAAAAAAATAATTAAACCACACTCACCATAATAATAATAATAATAATAATAATAATAATAATAATAATAATAATAATAATAATTCTAATCTTATATAATAATTGCTTCTCTAATAATCCAACATTTAGAGAAAATAAGATTGGGGTGTTACAAGATTTATGATTTTGCTTGTGAGATTTCATATAACGTATACGTGATTGAGAAACTTCTGATCTTGCAATCCTTATTATGATATGGTGATAAGTTCTTAGAAAAACCAACGAGGGAACGCAATTCACTTATTATCATAACTAACAATTAGCCACATAATGCAGGAACGATAAATGGTATGGCTCCGAAACTGGATAAATAGCCTTTGGCATTGATGCATGAGAACCTAGCTATCAAGGTATTATACAGCTTGTGCGGGTTGGTCCCATGCACACTTTTGAGCCAAATCTGTCTTACTCCTTCGAGTACAACTAAGAAGTGTGAGTAGATCTCAAGTAAAAGTAATAAGGATACAAGTGTCCTAGGCCAAATGTAGCATAGATGATAAGATTGGGAAAAGGATTTAACGAGTATATTCTATGACTTCTTAACATATGTAAGTTTCAAAGAAGTTGTTCTCTTTTCATGATTTCTACATCAAAGGTTTTGGAAAACTATTCAAATACTTCTTGAAAGATATTTTACAACATAGGACAAACTATAACCAGCCTTCATTGATTACTTTAGTGTTTTCATTATAATTTCTGCATTTATAGGTTTCAATGATTTTAGGGAAAGGACTGCGTCTTAGTTTTAATACAAGTGATCTAAAACTAATTCCATATATACTGTTGTTTTCGATTTCAATCGTTTTCAAGTCACTAAAAACATTTCGACATAAGCGATGGTCTCCAAGCACTCTCTTCTATCAACCCTCATTGATTTCATCTCACCCTTTTTTTGTGGTTTTCAGGAAAGGAAGAGCTGATCACCATGTTTTCTTGCTTGGAGTCTGTTATCAGTTCGGGAGTGCAACTTGAGCGTTGATACCATGTCTTGATTAGTAAAGTAAACTCCATTACTAGCTGTGGGATTGTGTTAGTGGAACGAAGTAGTTTTAATGTATTTACTTTACTAATTAATTATCTTTAATTGTATTTTTTGCAACTACATTTATCTTATGATAGAACCGATAACTCTTAAATGAAATTACTATGATGGCCGATATGGATAATGATAGCAGTATAAATTGAGATGAAGTGAGGGTTTGTGTGAATCTAATCGAATCTAGTCTTCTAATTCGATTCAGCTTGAATGTCCGATCATATTGGGTAGATTGTGACAATTTACTTATTATCTATTTTAAACATTTGATGAACACCAATCTGAATTATGATTTGATAAGTTGAGAAAGGCAATAAAATAATGAGTTTGGGGAAGGGCATTTGGCAATTTTGGACCTTTGTACTTCTATGCTTGAGAACAAGCATGTATATTTAAGTATGGGTGAATTCTTTTTTCGAAAAAAAAAAGTATGGGTGAATTGTTGGTGTGCTAATACTGTCTATCTACTTATTCAATTTTGTTACATTTCTATATCTTTTCTTTTTTTCTTTTTGGTCTTTTATGTTTCGTATTTTTTTCATTACGATGGTGAAATGAATAAAATTGAGTTAGGAAGGGTGATTTTTGGCTTACTTTGGAATTGCCTTAAAACGGGACATGGGCATGCTCGGTGAAGTGGTGACTTTGCAACAATTTACCTAAACATGGGCATGTCAGGTGGAAGTTGATTTAGTCTGACACGTACAGATCTGGATTAATGTGGACAAATCTTTGGCAGTTTGAAGGATTCAATAAGTGTTTTATAAGAAAGACAAAAAAGTAAAGGAAGATTTATTATATATAACTCTTATTTTGTTAAAAGGAAATAATCTCTAATTAGAATATTGATATTTTCGACAGTTTTCGATTCTTTTACGGTTTTGTATATGTATGTCTCATTTTGATGGAAAACAACAATGTGCATTTTTTTATATAATGGTTTTTGTCACAACCTCGACTTAAATTGTATATGCACTAGCATACACTGCATAAAGCATTCACATGACACGTGTTTAAAATCTACATTGCATAACGCATTTAGATGACATGTATAAGAGTCTAATATTATATATTTCTATTTTTTGATATGTGTTTATAACTCCTTAGAGAATCTACTCCGTACTAAATAGTGCACCGGTGAGAGAATTAGATATTAAAAGCGAAGACAATAATGAATAAGTGTAAATAGGTGATTTCAAATTATGCCGAGCTTAGTGCATAGACAGAGATTAATTAGTTACCATATAAACCCTATAGACACGTCGATGACTATTCATAGAAGATTCAAGTAAAGAACTAAAAAGGTAAAAATATCATGTAAAACTCTGATTGGATTCCTTTAAGTATTTTGCTACCTTGAGCTTGCTTTATAACATGATAAAAACAAAATAAATAGAGATAAATAAGAACCATTTCATGCTCAGCCATAAAAGGGGGCAAATAAGGCCAAGTGAATTGGTTGAGCTCACCTACTCTTATGCCTTGAAGGTTGTGGGTTCGAGCCTACGAAGAGGAGGGGAAAGAGATATAAGGGTAGTATAGGTTACATTGTATTCCAGTTCAAAAAAAGAAGGGGGCAAAAAGTAAGGAAAAAGAGAGGAAGAACAGAGGAAGAGGTGATTTGGTGAGAGAAAACATAGAAATCGTCAAAATCGCATCTATATCAGTATTTCTTGTGTCATTAGCTTGCTAAACATTCAATAGATTGTATTTTCTTATTCTCTACATATAAATCCTGTTATTAAGTTTAGGGATTTGAATGGCAGATCAATTTATTAGAGTATGATTTACACATAGAATTATGTGAATTGGTTATTGAGTCTGTTTTTTTTTTTTATATACTCGAGATTCCACCCTTGTGTTTTGGTCTTTCAAGATAGACTTTAACAACACTCAAAACATGAACGTTGTTAGAAAATACGTCTTATATAATCTTATAAAATTTCATGGTAACTTGTATTGTGGGTTTCGAGCTAGTGCAATTTAATTGAAAGTTGTTCTCGGAGTGTCCTACTTTCCAAAATCACTGTCCTATATTTAACTCTGATTTTGATGAGCATAGTGACTAAATTGCTTAATGTCCAAAATATAAAAGTTGTTTTTCCATGTTTTTAGTATAATTATACAAAGTTTGACGGCAATTTGATATATAAACATGACTATAGACTATAAGCTACGTACTTGAAATAATTCCATGAAATAGGTATAATTTGAAAATTTGCACAGATTGTTTGTTGAGATAACTTCCAAATCTCACATTGGTTAAAAATGGGTTTGGAGAGAATACTTCTCCCATATTGCTTAGATGTAAAAAGGGCAAGGAGTCTCTCTCTCCTATAAATAGGCCTTGAACTTTTGTTATTTGGTATCACAAATCCTAAGCTAAATTAACTAGATATTATATCTATATATATATATATATGTATGTGTATAATTTTCGGTATTAGTTTTAGTTCATTAGTTCAGGATTGTTCTCTATACGAGTATTACTTAAAATTCAGAACCATATTGAATAAAAATCTAGGGATGGTTCGATTTGGAGAAAGTCAAAAGTCAATGGTTTTTGTCGGTCCTAATTTTTCGGTCCCGATATTCTGTCCAGTTTGGGAAGCCCTAGGGTCATTACCATAAAACAAGATAAAGGTCATGTTTAGTTTCAAAACAAAAGCAAAGTTAGTCTTTGTGAATAAAAAAATAAACAAAAATAAAAAGCATTGTTAATATTGGCCCCCAAAAAAAAATCGTTGGATGGATCTATCAAAGGCAAAACATTTTGCCACTTTGGACAATATTTTATGCCCGTTGTCTTAGAGTATATATGTATCAATGTATGATTCTATACATACAAACTTCACAATTATATGAATTGAATAAATAAATAAATTCACCGCACCGATTTGTTCTTACATGGTGTTTGAATGAATTGATGGTTTCATATTGATCACATATTGGTCATGTGGGAATATAGAAAGAACACGTCAAGGTTAGGTTACTATACTGAAGTAGACGAGACAAAATCAATGTAGATACAAGTCCAAACTCAAAATTGGATTCCTGTGAGAGTAAATAAAATCACTTTAAAAGAAATAGTAGACAAGATAGGAAGCTAATTAAAGGATATAATTAAAAAAAAAAGGTAGATGAGAGGAAAACCGAAGACAAGTCAATAGAAGGATAGAACTAAGAATTAAAGAAAACAGCATCTATAGTTAGAGACATTTATCAGTTATGACAAAAGCTACATTAATTAGTTAATGGATGCAATAAACATAACATAAACACACAACTACTCAATAATTTTTAATACTTCTGACAATCCTCCAAGAGCAGGTAGCTTATTTTTTATGATTATGTAATTAAGTTTACAAGTGTATTACTCTCTCATGTGGATATACACTTCAATATGCTAACTTTAAGCTAACAAAGATTCAAATTTTAGAACAGACAACTAAGACTATGAGGTTTTAAGTCCAAAGTATGCGATGAAAGATATTTTCAATAATTTTACAAGTATAGATGTGTCTTCCAATTTGTGAGGCCTACAATTTGTAAAAAACAGAAAGAATAGACAACTAATTAAGAATATATATAAATTACATCAAGATGAAAAATATTTAAGTGATTAATGAATGTGATTTACTAAAGTTACCTGCAGTACTGAGTATTTAACTCTAATATATATTGAGGAAAAGTATTAGGTAAGCTAAACTGTTAATATATTGGCGTCAACTTCAGTACAAAAAGTTAAGGATTCAATCGTTTGGACATATAAAATGACTTATAAAAAGAGAACTATTAATATCCACAATTAGTATCGACTTGTCTTTTTTAATTTTCAAATCCAACATTGATCAATGAGCTATCTTCATATAAAGTTGAATGTCACTTGTTCATTTCCTTATTTGAAGTCAACTGGGAAAGGATTAATTACTATCTTAATTCTAACAAAACCTGTTTCAACATATTACTTAAAACATAAAAGTGGTTCATGTAAATTATATAGTCGTGTGAATCCATCAGTGCCACCAACTCTTCCTATATATTTAGTTGATAGAACAACACATCCAGTCAAATTATTGCAAGTTGTTATTTTTTTTGCTAGTAATGACAGCAACAGTTCACGAGTTTACCATCAAACTTATTCACTAATTCATTATCAAGTCTATTCATGAGTTTCACAAGTTTTAGTCAAATAATATGAACATAACTAACACTCGCAGGCACATATATATATACATCATTGTCATTTCTCTTAAGTAAGGTGATCCAAGAAACTATTGTTGTTTATTTCTCTTAACAATACCTCTGGTCTTGAGTCCACATTGCTAATTAGAAAATTTTGGAACAGAAAGATGATGGCAAGGTTAATTAGGTCCATGAAGCCACTACTGATCAAGAATGGGAGAGCACAGTCTCCGATCCAGTTGGAGCTTTGTCTTCCACGTCAACTACAGATCCTAAGATTGAAACAAACTCAGACGCTGATCATCTATACAAGTTCTTCTGAAGATTCAAGTGTCACGTCAGAGCCGAGTGAAAAGTCTCCTTCGACAACGACAACAATAACAATAACAACAACAACAGTAGACGCTAACGCGGTCAGTACTGAACCAGAAGCTATGGAGCAGGTTGGAGAGTCTTCTTCACCACCAACAACAACAGTAACAGGAGAAGGTTCTAACACAGGCACAGAACCTCAAGTTGATACTCCAATCGCAGTAAGTACCATGGAATAAGTATTGCATAACGAAAATGTCGTTTATAGATTTGAAAGTTTCCATTTATTTTTTAAGTTATTATCTAGTGATAAAAAAAAGAGAGAAGGGTTTCATTTATTATAAGATTTTAAAACTGTGTATTAGTGTTGTGGTAGTACTAGAGAAGTCAATTTTAACAAGAGATTAAAAACATTCCGTTGATGTGTGTAGGATTTTCCAATTGTTAGGAGTTTGCCTCCTAATCCACGGATGAGCAGCGGCAGACCAGGGCAAAATGTTTAGCTGGTTAGATCTGAGAAATTTAAGCCTTTTCAGCGATTGTTATTGCGTCGTCTACCGGTGTTGCTACCAATTGCCTTATCTGATATCTCCAACATCTCTTCATCTACATTCGTCTTCTACCACATCCTTTGCCGCTTCATCAACATCACTTTTACTTCCTTTTGTCAAAAGAGTTGTTTGGCTGATATTATGGGACATGTATTTTTGATATTTCTTACCAGTCAATTATTTTGTCTTTCATTATGGGAAATTTGTGTTTATCTTCTATTCTAAGGTGATGGTAGAAGTTGTGTGTTTTGTTATGATGTGTTTGATTTGCCTTTAAATATTACTGGTTTTTCATTTTTAGCCAATTAACTTTAAATTATTTTTATCTTAAAAGTTGTATTTTTTTATTTCCTTTGATTGTATCAAGAACTGCAACATTTTGTTTGGCACAACAACATTTTCTATATTTAGCATATAACATGTAATAAGATTTGTCAGTGGTGTAATTAGAATTTTGGTTAAGTATGGACTGAATAATCTATTTAGCCGGAATCCTATCTACATAGTGTATAAGACAAAAAAACAAATGTACATGTATAGGAGAATTAAATTAAATATTCAAATACATTTTGTAGTTATGCAACTATTTTTACACGTTTTATCTGAGAGATGATAGTTGATTTCGACGAGTCACATATTTTGTAAATCCGTCTTGATAATACCATTACAACAAAATGACATGTCAGCTCAAGTAATGATAAAAAGCTTGGAACTTAATATAGTTGGGACAAGTTAAAAAGGTCAACAAACAATAAGGTAATTAGTAAAGTGGGTTCAATTCTTAGGTTTAACTTTCCAAACTAGAAAACCATCTTGCCGCCTTTTAGAAACAAGAGTTACAGTTGTCATTGGAGGATTTACCAAGGATTCAATGCTCAAATTAGCAACATTACTTCAATTATTTTCTTCATTTGCTTCTGGTCATTCACATTGTGACCAGATTACATGCATGTGATGGTCGCTTACTTTCTCTAACGCAACGTTATCACCTTCTGTTTAGCTAAAGCTCAAGAAGAAGATTCTGTTTTGTCCAAGTGAAGAACATTCACGACGCACTTTGCGCCAAATGTATGCACGATTGAACATTCGTGTCTGTATAAATTGGTGATGGTGATACAGAGTGTTGATTGCATCTAAATGTGTCTGTAGCATTGTATATTCTTGAGAAACTTCAAGCAGTAGGAGTTGCTCGAAATTGCCAATAAGAATTGACCACAAAACTACCGCCACAAAGTCAACTATGAAGACATCCAAACAAATCAACAATTCCCTCCCACCTTTCATCAATCCGCTTCCGATCCCTTAAAAAGAAGAGGAAAAACATGCTAAAATGCTCTGATATTTCCATTTAAAAGCCTTCATTTCGGCTTACACCAGAAAAACAGGGTCAGCCCCTAAAACCGACGAACCCACCAGTGGGCCGGAGCTCTGCCGGAGTCGGAAGCAGGTGCTTACTATTTGGTCCTCAAGTTTTTACTTATCCTTCTTATCTGGCAGCTCGAGCTCTCAGAAATAGAACACAGGTCTAGACATTCAATTGTATCGAAAAAGAGTTTGTGCCACATATGAGATAATATTCATCTAGAAACATAAGAAGTGTTCTAAAAATATTCTTGCGAGCAAGCTCGTTCAATTGAAGAAGAAGAAGAAGAAGAAGAAGAAGAAGAAGAAGAAGAAGAATATTTAAGTGAATTAAATGAATGAGATTTAATAAAGTTGCATGCAGTACTGAATACCACTTCCAATTCTATATTGAGAATATGTGTTTAGGTGAGCTGAACTCTCAACTGCCATCAACTTGTCTTTTCTTAAATTTTCAATTCCACTATTGATCAATGAGCTTTCATATATAAAGTTGAATTGATTGTTTCCTTAATTGAAGTCAACTGGGAAAGGATTAATGTCTTAATTCTAACACTTACATTTATTTCAACATATTACTTAAATATAAGAGAGGTTCATGTACGCTATATTGTCCTAATCGATTTGTGCTACCAATATATATTGCAAGTTGTGAATATTTAGTGTGGATATATATGTATATCACTAACATTCACCCACACGCATAAACATCACTTTGGTTGATATATAAGAAGAGTGGCGTGGTACATCTAACACATAAAAAGAAGAATCAAAGAAGGTGATACAAGGATCTATTGTTATCTATTTCTCTTGCAATACCTCTTTTCGTTTTTTTTAAATAAGAAAAATTGAAGGTTGGTCTTGAACAGTACTGCTTAGAAAACCTTAGAGCAGAAAGAAGATGGCGAGATTGATCAGGTCTATGAAGCCATTACTGATCAAGAATGTGATCACACGAGCTTCGATCGAATCAAAGATATGTCCTCCGCATCAACTACAGCTCTTAATGTGGAAACAAACGCAGACACTGATCATCTATACTTCAGAGGATTCGAGTCCCACAGAGCCGAGTGGAAATTCTACTTTGCCATCAACGATGACAACAACAATAACAATAACAACAACAGGCGCAAACACGGACCCAGAAGCACCGGCTATGGAGCCGGTTGGAGAGTCTTCTTCCTTACCACCACCAACAACAGCGGAACCAACAGCAGGAGCTAACACAGGCACAGAGCAACAAACTAATGCTCCCTCCACTGTAAGTACTTCTCTGTATATAAGAGGTCTCTAGTTTTTTTTTTTGATTAATCAAGAGGTCTCTTGTTGTAACACTATTATTCTTCACGAAGCAACCATCAAGAAACTGATTTTAATTTTTAACAGAGACTAAACCTTAACCATCAAGAAACTGATTTTAATTGTTAAAAGAAACTAAACGCTAAAAGTAATATATTTTTTTGATAAGTCATTCTATTTGCTTCAACTGGAAATTGAACTCTTGATTGCTGGGTACTGGAGTTACTTCCAATGAGTTACATGCTCACCGGTTAAAAATAACATATTAGATACTTTAAGCACGGATTAGTTATTTCTTTGTCTAAGTACCTACTAAATGTTTCGTTTTTCATATTCTTACCCATTCCTGATAATATAAGCTAGAAAATGGGTATGAATTAATTTAAATTGTTGTTGGTAACATTAATCAAAGGAGTGACTTTTTTTAAAAGAATGCTTTGAGTCTGATAATGTTTAAATAAATAAGAGATTTTTTTTCTTTACATACCTCATAAGGGTCTAATCAAATATAATAGCCCTGTTCAGCTCTGACTTATGCAAAAAAGTACTAATAATATTAATAAAAAATCAAATTACAATCATTAATTTTTAAGTAATTTTAATACATATGCTTTTTTCCTTCCAAAATTAATACTCATGATTTGCTACTACTTACCAATCACAAATCTAAGAATAATTTTGAATTCTTCAAAGTGAAAAAAAGAAAAAAAAAATATTTTTTAACAACATTAGAGCGGCAGAAGTTTCACAGGTAATAATTGCATTGAACATAAGAAAGGTAAAACAATTCCGTTAATTTGTGCAGGACACAGTTCCAGAATTCCCAATTGTTGGTAGTAGTTTGCCAACAGATCCAACAATAAGCAGAGGACAGCCAGGGCAGAATTATTTGCTTGCTGGACTAAGATCTGTGTTTTATGGTTTTCCCATGTTACATCTTACATGTACTATTGCCATGTATTTGCCTTCATCTTATAATTTTCTTCCAAAAGAGTCAAATATTATGAATCATATAGTCAATGAACTAGTTCTAAATAGCTATTTGTATTTTCAATTATATGTCTATCCTCGTAAATGTGTTCCATTTTCTCTTTGAATTTAATACATAAAAATAATTGTGTTTTTATAATATATGAACACAAACTCCAATATGAACGATCTGATACTTAACCGATAACCCTATTAAAAGTAAATTGATTCCTAAATCGCCAATTATCTATCAAACATTTAAGTGACATATTGCTAATTTCGAAAGATTGCGACAATATTGATGGAGTAAAGTAACCAATGAGCCACTCTCCTTTTTCTTAACTTCTGAAACTCAGAAGTGCAGACGAAGAGGAAGAAGGCATTGAAGGACATTGATTTGCCATAGGTTGACTCTGATACTAACTCAAAGAGTTGTCAGAGAATAATGTAGTGGCATTAATGGTGTTAGGGTATAGTACATGAGTATGTATATACGTACATAGAGATTTATTTAACGTCGGACTATGTTATGAGTACAACTTGGAAACCCTACTCATGTTTATGATCTAGCACTTAACAGTACCAAAACACAACCCCACACAAGCAAACAACAAAACCGGAGACAGAATGGTGGTAGGCCAGAATGTGTAAAGACTTTAGTACTGGTAGGCAATGATGGAGCCGCAAGTAGAAGAGACAATATTGGAGGCAGTGACTTTAGAGACAGATTAATACCTTGTGATAGTTGTCAAACCAGCAAATTAAATTACCTACTCAAAATATAAATATGAATATAGTGGAGAGTAGGATCGAATCTACAGGTATCAGTAAAACTAAGTCTAACTAAAGGAAAAGAGTAAATAATGAAATAAGTTCAAGAATGATTTGTAAGCAATGAAAATAAACTGAAATTGCAAATAAAGAGAGTAGTAAACAATTGCAGAATTAAAGTAAACGAAAATCAATAGTATGAAGGCCTAGTCAAGGTGTCGTCTCAGTATCACTTCTGAAATTGATCACAGGAATAAAAGATAAATCTCAATAATTTACATAGGCAAATTATAGTTACAAGTGACGCGCTCAGTAATCAATCTCTACTTACTGTTTCGGTAGGCCCGGGACGCCATGCAGACTACTTATCTTACCAATAAACAACCTCTGTGACGCCCTGCAGGATTTAATCTATTGGCAGCAATACACAATATAGAGACCCAACCCTAGCCAGTGAAATCGGAATGTCGCAATTCATTTAAACTAGATTATTTAATTCCTTTAGCAATAATCGAGGTCTACACTGAATTAAGCTAAGTTATCACTAATGTCAGATTGCAATCACAGTTCTACAACCTAACTGATAGAATATTATTCATCAATCAATCTAACCAGCGGAAATCAAATCAATCAACAAAGTAATATTAACACAATGACGAACATGAATCAAATAAATATATGAATAAATCGAGAACGGTTAACACAATAATCCTCACAATTCAACGAAGTTTAACCTTGACTAACATTGACTAGAAAAGAAAATTAGTTGCTCATAATGAAAATAAGAACACAAGAGGAATCAATGTCTACTGTTCACTCTTAAGTTCTACCGAAAATAAAATTAGGTAAAAAAAGCTCCTCTCATTCTAATCTAAAAAGTATTTATATGTTTAATGACAACCCTAATGTTTTTTTGTTCCAAAAATAGCCTCCAAATAAAACTAAGGTCTTCCTCCTCTATTGGGCCACGTCCTCATGCCTTTAGAAAGTAGTATAAGTGATGCCACACTATATTTTTGCAAAGCTGCACTCATTTCCAAAACTGCCCATCTCATCATGGCCATGCTTTAGCACCTCAGAATCTGGTTCCAGCACAAAACATGTCTAAATCCATCCTCTTTACACCAAATCAGTCCATGAACCAATTTAAACATAAACTAACATACAAAAACACAAAAATACACACATAATGCATGCAAAATAGTATTAAATGCTAATGCAGATATGCATGAAATGCACACTAAAAACATTTTTCTTTGGATTTCCCTTTTCTATATGTTCAAGTTAAAAAAGAGAAATATTTTATTCTTTTATATTTTTTTACAAATTGGATTGCTCATACATAGCCCATAACTCGGGGAACTTGATCTTTAGAATTTCATGATTGGCCTCCCATATCGATGGCACAAATCGTTTTAAATATTTCCCGTTGATACTGTGACAATGAGGAATCCCTTCCAAGGATTCTAATAAATATGCATTCCCCGAATACATTTCTTTCACTCAAAAGGGCCCTTCCTAATTTGGTGACCACTTTCTGAGTCATTTATCCATCTTTCCTAGAGGAAGTACTACCTTCCACACGAGATCACCTTGTTCGAAGCAGTGTATTCCAACTCTTTATTGTATGCATGAGCCATTCTTCGTTTTTGGATTTGAATACAATCCAAGGCTTCGAGTCGATCCCAATATAGTCCTTGAAGCTCGAGATTAAAATCATTTTGTCTTACCACTCGTAACGATTGTGCCACAACTTGGAAAGGTAACACTGCCTCGTGTCCATACGTCAATCGATAGGGCTCGTTTCGGTTCCTATTTTCAAACAAACTCGATGAGCCCAGCAGGTGTGTTTCTAATTCTAAAGTTTCTTCAATTTTACAATTTTGCCATTCTGCAGTATATGGTGGGCACTATGGACCACAGAGGACAGCGAGAAAGGTACTTGAGTCTGGACCTTATTGGCCTCATATTTTTTGTGATTCTTATCAATTCTGTAAATCTTGTGCCAAGTGCCAAGCTTCAAGTAATATAGGTCATAGGAACAAAATGCCCCTTAACCCAGTTTTAGTTTGTGAAATGTTTGATATTTGGGGCATTGATTTTATAGGACCTTTTTCCCTCATCATTTGGTAATTTATACATTAACCTTAAAGTTGTGCTCACCACACCAAAGAAAGAATAATTCAAGTTTAGACAGGATAGTACATGGATCTTTACACCCCGAAAAATTAAAAACTAACATCCTATGAAAAAGACGGTGGCGAGTACATCATCGATGGTGGGTTGGTTCATGCGATGAATCAATGCTTCGGTCATGAGGACCAATAGCTGCTGCATGGAGTCTTGAATGACCTTCATGCCTTCCGAGTCCTTGTAGGACTCATTCATCAAACACAAGCTTTAAGCAGGGCTTTCGTTGCCCTCGCTCAGTGACCATTACTTGGTGTACTCGGATGGGCTCATTGATGTCACTTCATCGAGATCATAGAATGGAAAGTTAACAGACTCATCTGAAGTGGAGTCGTCTTCGATCACCACCACCTCTTTGTCTTTTTCCCTGAGTTCTTGAGGTGTTTACGATGGGAAGATGGTCCCTCTATTGCTGGCTGCTTCCCGAAGTCCATCGACTGGTGGTATTATACCTGCTACCTGATGGCTATGGTTTTTCCAAAATGGAATGAGTATGTCACCTAAAATGCCAATGTCGATCATATAAGATTCGGCAGGGTCAGCATAAAAAGTTTAAATTTTATCTCCATTCCAAAACATAATATGCTGATGCAATGTCGAGGGGACGCATATATTTCGATGCAACCAATCCCGACCGATCAAGGCTTTAAGGGAAGGATGTATGTCAACGACATAAAAAGGCTGCAAGGGACTCTTTCAACCCCACTTTAATGGGGGTGGAAAAATTCATTACCTCAGTGTCAACAGAAATTAAGTCTCCAAGGTTTTTGTTCATCGTGAGAGCGTTTTGAGACACAAGAGATTTACGGCTGCACCCCCGTCTACCAAGATTTGGCCTACGATGACCCTGTTATTTGTTGCCTTCACATATAGGGGTTTAAGGCTAATCCCTTTAGATATGTCGGGCTTTTCATATCGAATATACTTACCTAAGGTCTTGGCTGCAGCTTCTGACTCCTTCTCGACCACTGCCACTTTGGTTGCCGGGGTCGTTGTGTCTTCCACATCTTCTGGTCGAGTTACCGATTGTCCTGAAGAAGCTTTATATCCTACAGGAAGTGTCAGTACCATATTACAATCAACCATTTTAGGACCTTCAAAAGGAGAAAAATCATCAAGAATGAATTGGAAGTCGCTCCCTGAAAAATCAGTCTCGAAGTCTGTTTCCTGGTGTACTTTGTCGATGTTCGAAGGGCCATTCAAGATTTCTTCTTTCTTCATTGACTCCTCCTGCGCTTGCTCCGTTGGGACCTTCTTTGCCCTCTTTCAAAGCATTGCAAGACATTGGTACCACCTTCTTCTCTGTGACTTGCTCATCTTGGTGGGACCGAGAGACTCATTCCTCCTCCTCAGGGATCGTGTGACCTCCTTCCAAATTCTAACCTCATGGTTTTGAGGCTTCAAAAACCTTTATGGCTTTGGATCATAGACTTCGACGATAGGTAGTTTTCCTTTCTGTACTAGTTCTTTCCCCCACTTTTTTTCCTCTGAAGTGTGTTCGATGAGCGGTATGTTGGGAAGCTTGCGAAGTGTAATGGGTGGCTCAAGGAGCAAAGTACTAAGTGCTTTGAGGATTGGCATATTGAGCAGCTAGGAAGCGTTGGGTATGCTCATACACATGCCCTCTATGCTCGCTAGGCCGACGCATATTCCATATCACTTGGTGGGTGACTACCAGCTCCTGTAACCTTTCGACACATGGATGATAGAAGCCCATCTTCTCGGGTGATATGTCCCATGATACTTGTTTTGTGTATGGGTTGTGGCATTTCTTAGTATCCGGACCGATTCACTTTTTGTACTTTTGTTCTTGCCACAAATGGTAGCGCTTGTAACTTACCGAACCTTGGGTGAATGGGTTGTGGCGTGGTAGATTCGTACCCGAGCTAAGCCCTCCAGGATGTCTGAGGCCAATGGATACTTCTTCATTGTTTGTCAAGTCATACCAGCTGTAATCCCGGTGTTTGTTTATGAAATCCTTCAAGTCAACACACTTGTCAGTAGTATGAAGATCGGTGAGGTGCCACCTGTAGACCGCATCTAGTGAGGAGTATTGAAAGGGGGGAAAGTTGAGTACGCTCATATCCATTAGCCGATTAAATAGTGCCACTGCCATCCGAGTGGCCTTCGTGACTCCAGAAATCTCCTGCACACAAGGAAAGAGATCGATTCCATCACATTCTAAACTTTATGGAAAAGGATTGTTATCAACGCCTATCACTTCCCGTGAATCGGGAAGCTGTAATTCCTTTTACTCTATCGAGGGAAGCTTGTGATTGCTTTTGCACCGGATTCTCTTGTTTTCCAAGAGCCAGTGAAAGATCAAATCGGCCTTATCCAAATTGAAAGAATACTTTCTATTCTCTTTTGATTTGAAACTTACGACAGCTTGAGCATTTTTCTTGGTCAGATGGTCACACACCAAAGGTTTTCCTTTGACGTATTCGGCCAAATCAACTTTAATCGTCGCATTGTCCACGTACTCGACCTCTTCTGTTGGAGCGTCTGTAGGCGCGGTCTCTTGTAATAGCTACCGAAAGTTGTATTTTTCCTTACACCCTCTTCCTTAAGAATACTATCGAACCAAGCCGCTCTCTCTGTTAATTCATACAAATCTTGGAACACCATGCCTTCGAATTTATTCTGCAATTTGAAATTCAGGCCATCTTAGGTAACTCGAAGGAACTCTCTTTTGGGAAGATTGACTTGGCAACGAATCCGAGCTTGTCAAAACCTGGTCAGGAATTCTTTTGTCATTTCCCTGATCTTTTGTTTTAACCTCGCCAGGTCTGCTATTGATGTCCTTGGGTCACTTTGACCGAATTGTGCCTGGAATGCATTTTGCATGTCCCACCATATGAAAATGGAGTTTGGCGAGAGATTGAGGTGCCAGTTGAAAGTAATCTCGGTGAGAAAACTTGGGAACAATCTCAATTTCATGAAATCATTCCCGGAGACTTTGCCACACTGATAGGTAAAGCATGCCACGTGCTCTAGGGCGGACATCTTGTCATCTCCTGAGAACAGGGTGAATTCGGGAACTTTATATCCCCGAGGGAAAGGGTAATCTCTATCGATGTAATCAGGGTATAGTTTGAGGTAGACCGGACGATTTACTCGCTGCATTTATGGGCCAAATATTTGTTCAATCATATTCTCCACTGCTTCCTATGTTACCCCGGGTGGTGGCTGGGCCCCCTGAGGTAACGGCGGTTGTGCCCATGAATTCATAAGAGACAACCCTCCAGAAAATGGTCCTCCGTAAGGCTATGTCCCGGGTGAATAGGAGGTTGGCTTCCTGAAGCAAGACTTCCATAATGTTGGGTTCCTGAATGTGTAAGAGGTGGGGCCTCCCGTGACTGCACCTCCGTGCGGTGGTGTCCCGGGATGTGTGGGAGGCTGGCATCCCGAAAGCAATCATCTGTAAGGTTGTGTCCCGAAATGAGTAAGAGGTTGGCTTCCTAAAGCAAGACCCTCGTAAGGTTAGGTTCCCGAATGTGTAGGAGGTTGGCTTCCTGAAGCAAGACCTCCGTACGACTATGTCCTAGGATGTGTGGGAGGTTGGTCCCCCGAGGTATGGCTTCCATATGGTTGTGTGCCATACGTCGTATGTCGTATGATTGAGTTGAGATAAGCCACAGGAGAACTGCATTGACAGAGTGAAAGGAGTTGACGTTGGTGGATTCCCATTTTTGGTGCTCGCCTCGAGATATGGATTATTCATATCCACCGTTACAGCTACTCTAGTGGAATATGTTGGTGGTGCAGACCGTAGGGTAGCGTAAAGATATCTCGGACCCCCTTGCTCGAGTTGCCCCCAAGGGATTTATCAGATCGTCATTGGTCATTGGTCGTTTCCCTTTATCTGCCCAAGTTTCCATGTCTATTTTGACTTCCTTCGTGATTTGTTTCCTGAGAGGTGCGTGCAAATCATGATAGAGACTGTTGAGATATCCCACGATGTGATCACCTTCACGTCGTACTTGTGCGTACCAGTCATTAGTTCGTCTGATGAACTCTTCAGACTGTTTACCTACTAGGGTTGTTGCGTGCAGCTTTTGTTCTTCAAAGGCATCGGCCGTCACTTGACTCAACCTTCGAGTTAGATGGGATACTTTTTTATCGATGTGGTCTCCCAAATCCTTTTTGTGGGTTTGGAACATCTTTTCCACCGTGTCATTCAACCTTGTTGAAAAAATCAGCTATTTGCTGGCACAGAAGCACGTAATGCACAACCATAAGATCCTGATTTTCAAAGCTTTTGGACCCTTCATCTTCTCGAGGGGCCTCCGAAGACAGGCCCCGAAGAGGAGATGCCTCCTGGGAGGAGCCCTCTTCGGGATTTACGAAATTAGCATTTCATGTGGCACGTCTTGCCATAATCTCCCACTGTGGTCACCAAAAACTGTTCTCAAAACTACTCCCCGAGGAACCGAGCTGTCTCAAACTCGAGATTAAAGAGAGTTAAGAATTGTATAGGGTTCAGTGTTGCCTAACGGATTAGGACTTTCGAACGTGCCAATCGAATGATCGTGACAAATAAGGAAATAACGAATAAAATAAGACAAATGAATAACTAAAATTGAATTTAAGAGAGAATTTGTGAGCTTACACTTGACTCAACAGAACCAATCGAGGTCATGGTCAATGCAAACAAAACGAATCCAAATCTTTAGACTACAAAGAGAATTGTTAAGCTATTGAAAAGAAACTTGCTAAAACAAAACAAATATAATAACGACTGATGAATTTTTTGTGTGTCCTTTGTTCTATAGTGTTCCTACCTTTTATACTTGATTTCTTCCGTTCAAATAGCTAAGTGTCCATCCACGTCTTCCTATTTCAGAAACCCCACGTCCTCTTATCGTGTGCTCCGAAAGATTCCCATGTTTCAATCGTGTACTCCGTAAATTACTCCATGTTTCTTTGTGTCCTATCGTGGGAGAGTGCATCCTATTTTTTCAGTTGGGTTTCTTATTCGCTTCCTTCTGAGCAGATAGTCCCGAAAGCTACTCCTCTCGACCTACATCCTTTTGAAGTCCGCAAACGTGTTCTGCAAGTTTTGCCACGCATTGCCTACTTTTCTCTTTGCCCATGTCAGCATCTCTGAGATTTCTGATACTCAAGATACGCCTAGTTTATCGCGATGCTTCGTGTATTGTGACGTTGGCTCGATCTGCAGCTTCCACGTATACCCATCATTATTTTCATTAAATGTGGATAACAAATTCCAATATCCAAATTTAAATTCTAAACTTTTTTTAATAAGTTATTTCAATCACTCTCGCCGAAAATTAAACTTTTGACCCCCTTAATACTAGAGTTGACTAAAAAGATTTTTAAACTTACTCGGGTAATATTTTTTGAACATTAATCATTAGTCAATTGTTGACATTGCAATTCACAAAACATTTTTTAAATCATGTATCAGCGATATTAAGTTAGGTACGACATCAAAATTTTGTTAGGTAATAAGTTAAAAGAAATTGTCAGGTAATCATACCTGGGTTTCTGGCGTAGAACCGAATTGTAGCCCAACCAAATCTTGGAACTCCAACGGTATTCATAGAAGGAGGATCCACCAAATTATAGTTGGCTGGATCAACTTATTCATCGAAGTTTCCATAACCCATTCCAACCACCTAAAAGCTGTGTCCATGCAAATGCATCGGATGAGACATCCCTGTATCTACCACACTGGTGTCTTGAAACACAATCTCCACTTCTTCATTGTATTCCAGCACTTTCACTTGTGTATCCCTTTTTGGATAATCATACACCGATGGTACATCATCAGCAGTAAAATTGAAATAAGTTGGTGGTTCATCTGGAAAATCTGTTGAATATACTCCACTTATATTCCTACAATATTCAAATATGTCTGATGTGAATTAGTTCCATTTAAGAATATAGGCCTTGTTTCGTTGAGGCATAATAAGAATGAGAAAAAATATGTTTAGTTAAGAAAGCAGTTTTCTATTTTTTATTTTTTGTTTTCTATTTTGTTTCTATTTTTTGAAAATTAAAATCATTTAGAAAATATATTTACTAATAAAAAAAGAACAAATTTTTCATTTTTTTCATCTCTATTTTCTATTCTTCTAGAAAACAATAGAATTTTTTTCAACTAAACAGTAAAAAAAATCATTTTATTTGGTTGAGTTTAAATTCCTCCTACCGCACCAGAAGTTAAAAGTCTTAACTTAAATACTAGGAAAGTTATTTTCTCACCCAATCCCCTAGGTAAGTTGTACTTACATGTAGAAGTCAATTTTTTTTCTCAAATTACTTATGATTTTCTATTGTTCTAAAATTATCCACCCAAATCCTGGGTTTATTTATTTTCATTTACTTAAAAAATATTTTCCTCAAAGTTTAATTTGAACTGAACACTTTAACACTTGCGAAACTTTTTGAAAAGTGTAATTCTCAGAAAATTTATTAAAATAAACCATAAATTTTTTATTAGAAAGAGGTTTCTTTTGAAAAATTATTGTTGTCAAAGACAAAAACACCTTTGTTATCAATTAGCATTGATAGAAGTCAAGCGTAAATTAAGAATTTTTTTAGCTCACTAAAGAAGTCTAACTTAATTGGGTTTTACTCAGAAAATTACATCCAACCGTCCATTTTCATTATATTGAAACTAATCTTAAAACTTATCAAAAAAATGTATATGAAAGCCTCTAAGAATTTTTTGAACACCAGTGAGCTTGCAACTCACTATCCAACATTAAAGAGTCGAGACTTGATTCCTGGTAAAAAAAAATAAAAAAAATTAAAAAAAAAAACAAGAAAGTTCAAAAACTTACCAGTACTAGGCATGAAGCACATCAGTAAACGGATTCATCCAACTATGGTTGCTCAAGCTTGAACAGATACCAGTACCAGGATCCTCTGTGCATGACGAATTCGGACAAATCTCAAAAGCTCCCATCGAAAGCGTCACATACATTCGCGTCGTTATGTTTGTTGGGACATCAACTGGGTATTTTGCGTTGCCTAAACTCCTGAACCGATTCTGAAACACCGAAGCAGCATCATAATCCTTATATATCGGAAGTGTCGATGTCGGAAATATAGGAGACATCGAAGGATCATCATACCCTTCGTACTGGAAAAATGCAGTGACATTAAACTTGTCAAAATAGTCTACTGGTGATATCCCCTGGCTAGAATACTGTCTAGAAGCCATGTAATAAGAACCAGAAGACTGGTTTGCTGTGACTAAAACATCCATTGTTTTTCCTGCACTTATCATTATGTAATTTGTGGGTATTGGTTTGACGTAAGCGCCATCCGATCCTACTACGGTGAGGTTATGTTCTGCAATTGCGAAGTAAAGATCTGACGTTACCGCTGCGTTTATTACACGAAGAAGATAGGTCTTGCCTTGTTCAACAGCCATTCGGTAAATTTTCTCTGCAAAATAGAAAAAACGAAATCGTTAGATATGTAGTTTTAGCTTTAAAAAAAAAAAACAAGATCAGAAGTTTTGTTAAATAATTTGACGACAGAGAGATATTTTTCTCATTTTGTTTTTCCAGAAAAGATCATTTGATAGATTCTCATCAGTTGGCATACATGAAAGCCATGTAACCTCATTTGCAGACCTTCCGATCCACTTGAAAGAGTATGACTCAACATGACATTTCAGCTCATAAATCTCCAAATAATTTCTCTAAAATCCCATCTACATTTCTCAATCTTTGATAGAATGAGCTGAATTGCCAAATGTGAATCATATTCCACCATTATTTTAAGCAAGCTGTTTTTTTTTTTCGCTTAAAGAAGAGCCAATTTGATGGTCTCCAATTCAGCAATTAACATCCCAACCATCTGTCATTTCATCAAAATCCCATCCAGCAACACACTTTCATCATTTGTGGCAATGGCAACAGCAGACGTCAAATTGCTTTAGAAAACCTACCACTACAAGAAAATGACAGATTGCAACGCAACATACATTTGTGTCGCAAAATCACGATGAAATCGTCATTGACTGTGGCAAAATCTGGTGAAGGTTACTTGTTTGACCATTTCGCGATGTTTTGTGGTTAAATTCGTTGCAAGTTTAGCGTGGAACAAATTTGTTGCTAAAAATTTGGTGGGGAATGTTCCAGCCAAGATTTAGCAACAATTTGGGCTACAGAAACATGACGATGAACTGGGAACGAAATTATCCGTCCCTAAAGTTAAACCTCCAGAGTTTGGCCATGACGCTATCGTGAAAAGCATTTGACACTAAAAGTGCGACAAAACACGTTGTCGCTAAAGTGGGAATATTGCCCACTACTTAAGCTACAGAATGGTGTTTTGATGCCAATTAGCAACGGTGTGGAAGCGATTTTTTGTCACAATAGAGCGATGAATCATTTTGTCGCAAATTGTGGCGCTATGCAGCAGCCAATTTTGCTGGCCATTTTGCGTCGAACTTTGCTCTCTTTTTTTTTTTTAAACCCGTCGAACTCTACTTTTGACACTGCTTTTGTGTGAAAGTGGGCGCAAATTAATATCAAATTAGACACAAATAGCGTCGAAATAACTTCGAAATGTTTTTGACGCAAAATTTCGTGGCCTATATGCATGTTCCCTCGTTCGCCCACGCGGCTTCTAGTTAAGCTTATTTAGTGCATGACAGTTAAGTTGTTTTCTGAAGCAGCTCCACAATTGAACTCGACTAGTCTTTAACATTTAACCATAAATGAAATACAAACTAAATTCACAATAAACACGAAAAATCATTTAAAAGTCCAATTTAAAACTTCAAAATCACAATTTCAATAACACAACATTTACAATAGACCGTAAAAATCAATTGATTGTAAAAAAAAAAAAAAGCTCCCATAATTCTTTATCACCATGGATTTTTTATTTTTAATTTTGAATTAGAACTGCACTACAGTGTAGAGTTTAAGTATAGAAAATGAATCTTTCTTTACAAATAAGATGTGAGGAGCTGTTTATAAATGGGTTAATTTCATGTTTATCATTTTGAATAATTATGTACATTGAATCTGAACACCTTTTAAAAAACATTAAGGGCCAAATACAAAAAAAAATCTCCTAAATTACATAATTATGAAGATACGCGTTTTGAAAAGCCCTACAAATTCACGCCGCCTCATGAGGTCCCTATGATTTTACACGCTTGGCCAAGTCCTTAAGTATAATTTTGTACGCTCACGCTAGCAAAACGAAGAAGTTGCTGTTGTAGGATTTTCTATTTAAGCCACTAAAAACAAAAGGCTAATTATATAATTGTATCCACAAAAACATTACACCTCTGAAATTTCGTTTTCGAACGGACAACATTTCAAATCTTATACTTCATATCTCAAATTTTGTACCCAATCACTTATAAAAACAAGAATTGCATGTTTCTTTTTCTTTTAAATTGACAAATATCACAAGTAAAGACTCAACAATTTTAAAAAAAAACATTTGTCCTTGGATGGTGAAAAATTAATTATTATTCCGTCAATCATAGTTGTCAACATAAATAAACAATTTTTTAATCCAAAATATGCTTATTTATTAATACTCACATTAACTTTGCCTTCATCTTTGCTTTTTTTTTTCTTACGTTGTTTCATTTAAATTTTATTTTGATATATTTATTTTATGAATTTTAAAAATAATCAAATGTGCCAATTTAATATATATTATATTTTGGTACATTAATTAAAAAATTTAAAAATAATCAGATGTGCTAATTTTGACATATATAATAATGCTATTGATTTCTTCTCATTATATATCCAATAAATGAAAAATCCATGTATTTCCTCAAAAAAAAATTCCCCGATGTATGTTTATGTAACTCAAGAAAATATTCACCAATGTATCTTTTTTGTAACTGCTTACAAACTATAAATATATATAATATGTAAATGTAAAAAAAAAAACATATTCAAACTAAAATAAACTTTAAAAATATATATTATAGAAAATATATTTATTGAACTTAAGAAAAATAATCAATAAGCAATATAGTTTAATGAGAAAGTGATATAAAAAAAATTTAGAAATTAAATATATATATATATATTGTAATACCCCGAATAATTTTATAAGTATTTTTGGATAATTATATTTGGAGGAATTATTTTGAATAATTATTAGTGGATAATTATTTTTGGAATAATTATTTTTGGATAATTATTTTAAATAAATTTGGGTAAAAATTTGAATTTTTTTTTGGTGATTGAAGAGTTAATTTTATGTTTTTGATGTTAATTGGGTGATTAATGAAGGTTATGAGTGATTTGGAAGTGTTTTGGATAAGTGAAAATTGGTGGAAAATGAAAAACAAAATCTGGAAAATAAGAGATCGGACGACCGGTCGTTTAGCTCATTGACCAAACTACGCGTCGTTTGATTCGGGGACGACAGGTTGTTCATCTGATTTGGAGGAAACGACGCATCGTTTGTGCTACAGTAGCTTATGTCGTCCGTGTGCGTGATCGGTCGTCCGTGCGTGTGCGAGTTGGGCAGTAAACGAAAACAACAAGTCGTTTTGGGTTTGGGTTTTTAAAACCCAGCCGACCCGACCGACCAAACCAACCGACATTCATCTTCTTTCTCGATTTCACTGTTGACGAAACCTAGAATTTTGTCTCTCTCTTCGGGACTCTCTCTCTCTCTCTCTCTTCGTTCCTCTTCCATTTCCACACCAAGATAAGGTGATTTTCTCTTTCTCTCTCTTGTTCTTGCTTGGTTTCATGGTTAAACCGATGGGTTTGAGTGGGTTTCAGTTTTTGGCCAAACATTTGATTTTTGATTAGGATTTCTGTGATTTTTTGGATGGATTTGAGTTATTTTTTGTTGAATAATGATATATTGAGGTTGAAAATGCTTGAATCTAGCTTAAAAATGATGAATTGATGGTTAAATCTTAATGGGTTAATTTTGGTCCGAAAATGGGTATTTCAGTTCGGCATGATTTTGAGGTTTTTGATGCAAACCAAAGCTATATTTAGGTTCCAAGGGTTGAATAGAGTTGATTGGAACCATCAGAAACATCGAGTTTCGCTTGGTTCGGGATTTGGGATATTTTTGGAGTAATTTTCGTCGCGGGGACTAAGTAGTAAATTTTGATTTTTCTGAAAAAATTGGAGGACTGGGTCTGATATTTTCCATGAGGGTCAGATTTGTAATCTTGGAAAAATATGGCTTGATTTGTAATTTTTGAAAATGTTGATTAATTTTGTAATTTTGATAAATTTGAGGTTTTATTTGTAAATTGAGTTATTTAGAGGATTTAATTATAAATTCTAAAAATTTTGGGTTAATTATTAATTTCTGAAATTTCTGGGATTAATTATTAAGTTTCGAGGTTTTAAGGACTAAAGTATAATTTTACGAAAGTCGGGGACTAAATAGTAATTTTACACTAATTTTGATTTTTGGGCCGTGAGTGATAGATCTTCTATCGAAATAGGATTTTTTACGCCGATGGCGTTCGAGTCTGCATTTGCATTTCATATGTGTTCTGTATTGCCACAGTCATCGTATTAATTTGTTTGTAAAATGTTTTGTTTCAGCTCGGTTCAGTTTTCGAGGCGACCAGCCATCGACCGACGGTCAGTGAGTTTGGAAGCTCGGCATCCAGGTGAGTGGATGTCAGCTTCAGATACATAGGCTGTGTCTCTTTAACGTATATGTGTTTTTGTTATGCTATCACCATAGCATTTAAATTGGACTAATCTAAAGATTGGTTAAATTAAATAATTTGGATTATGTGAATAAAGATTCACTTCTTCGTTTTTGGGAAAATTACATATATATTTGTATATATGTTTTTCATTGTTTTTGATGTTGAGTGCATGCTTTATTTTGAATGTTAAGAGTTTATGTTTTGGTTTCTGATCGGTACACTTTGTTCTATGAACTTGATTTGGGAAATGTGACATGTTTTTTGATAAACAATATTTGTTTGGATTTTCAAATATCTTTTCGAAAATAAAAATTCGGTTTCCGAAAATGTATATATATTTATATATATAAATTTGGATTATGGAATTGATTTGGAATATGATATATAAACTATATCTTATATATCTGATTTCTTGTGATATACTCGGTCACATGACCGTTATGTTTTGGATTTAAATATACTATATAATGTTTTGGAGACGAGACATCTTTGCTACGGGGTACGTAGCCTTTGGTATACCAATGCATGTTAAACCCAGCTACCAGAGTAGTTGGTAGCCATGTTGTTCTGACGAAGGCACATGATTGGATTATACCCAGCTACCAGGGTAGTTGATAGCCATGTTGTTCTGACGAGGGCACATGATTGGATTATGGATTGGTGGCATGACCCCAATCATTGATGAGGTGGTTGAGT
>CAODLS012661966.1:0-14188 GCA_948243855.1 Flueggea neowawraea
TTGCTCATTTCATGACACTTACAACATGTAGCCCAGCCAAACACCTATATGCTTTCCTTTTCCTTTTAGTGATCTGCCCCTTTTCTTTTCAAGGGTGGGAATTCATAGAAGAGTTGCTTTATGCCCATGGAATATTTTAATCGAAAATAAGGAAAACATAACCAATATTAAACCAGCATGTTACCTTCCACCATAAAGAAGAAACCCAAGAGCTGCAAACAAAGATACACCTGCTCCAAGAGAAATGGGAAACCTCAGGTACAATCATTAGCTGCCATTATACTAAACAGAGGCCAATGTGAATATTATCCAGACAATTGACAAACCTGCGAAGAACATCTTGGATACAATAACCACCAGTGGGACATCTTTCCACCACAAAACCAACCACATCGCAATCTGGCACCAATTACACAGAAATGGTTTAAACAAAATAAGCATAGTCCTGGCATCTATGTAAAATTACATACATTGCTACAGATCACTAAAGTACCACGCAGACAAACTAACATCAATCAGAAATTTGACACAAGATAATGGAAAATATCTCGAGCAAAAAACATGCCCTTAAAATCCTTAATCATATGATTTTCAAGCAAGAAGTATTATTATACAAGACAACAGTATAGGCATAGGTTGTGTGCAGGACCACTGTACGATCAAAAACACTTCCTAAGGCCCATTATGGAATATTGGTCAACAGTTCAATTGATTGTAGAGCAATTAAAGTACCAAAGCCATCAATCCTTTCGCCACTCAAATCTCTAATCTTGTAGTTCTTGCGTTAAGGAATAATTTGGTGAGGTTTCTAGGGCATGAAAACATAAATTATCTGATCCAGGATGTATTTTCTAAATTTGACGTTATTCTGAAAAGATCTAGAAAATTAGTTCTCTTCCTCTAAGATGAATATAAGCAACCAGCTCTTCTTTGCTTTGAATTACATGATATTTTGTATGCTAACATGAGCTCATGAAAAATAAAGATTGAAAAAATCACCTGTCAATAATTTACATTTGTTGCATGTAACAACTAACACATAGATGAATAATAAAAATTTCTTCAGTGTTATGTTAAAAAGTTGTAGCAATTGCAACGTCCCCTTCCATCATTTTGCATCTAATTCAGGAACCTTTTGTTTTTCCATCAATATCCTGCACTAAAGTTTTTTTTAGCTTATATTTTTTCTTTGATCAATTAAACATTCTATTAATTGAGCCAGCAAATAATATAGAATTCCTGCTAATATTATGTTGAATTACCAAGAAAGCAATAAAACAAGCCCATATACAAGAGAGAAAACCCGTATGTATACTACGAGCCAACAATTATAAGAAATTTCACTTCTCAGTCTGCACTCCAAGGAAATGAACACACCTGGAATAATATTCTTTTAGAATTTCAAATGAATGTATTTAAATTTGATTTAGTTTAGCACAGACTGCTTAAGGTACTTATTATGCAGTAAATAGGATGCTAACACCGCTACCATCTACATGTGTTTGAAAGTTCCAGAGCTCATATAAAGTTATTGTTTTAAATGCATCTCTTCTTGTCAAAACGTAGAATCTTTTAGTCCATTCTATTAGCTATAATATGCCCATTTCTGAAGACCATGTCAATTTCACCCTATACATAACTATTCAAATCCAACAATTCGAAAGAGAGTAAAAGGAATTATTTGATAAAATCTTTATTTGAGAATACGTATCAGTGGTAGAAGACATGCAGCAATTTTTGATAAATTCTAAGAGGAAAGAAATGACTTTGATATTATAAATGCAAAAGTGAAGGGGGTCTTGAATGAGTTTGAAGATGCATTTCACATGCCACCAGGACTTTCACCTCAGAGGTCCCATGACCACGCCATTGTGTTAAGGGATGGAACGGAACCTGTAAATGTCCGCCTTTATCGCTATCCTCAGATTCTGAAGACCGAGATCGAAAAACTAGTGTCGGAAATATTGGCTGCAGGGATCATCCGACCTAGCAACAACCCTTTTTCAAGCTCGGTGTTGCTAGTACGCAAGAAGGATGGGAGTTGGGGTTTTTAAGTCGACTACAGGGCCCTGAACAAAGCGACCATTCCCGATCGATTTCCGATCCCGAACATCGATGAGTTACTGGATGAATTAAATAGGGCGACAGTATTCACGAAACTAGACCTTAAATCTGCGTACCACTAAATTCGGCTACAACCGTCGGATATTCATAAAACAGCTTTTGGCACCCATGAGAGCCACTACGAATTCCTTGTCATGCCGTTTGGGTTAACAAACGCGCCGGCAACGTCTCAGTCATTGATGAACTCCATCTTCAACAAGTTGTTACGGAGGTATGTACTAGTTTGTTTGATGACATTTTAGTGTATAGCACTACCCTGGAAGAACATTTATTGCATTTGAGGGAGGTACTAACAGTATTACGAGCTCATGAGTTGTATGCAAATTTGAAAAAGTGTTGTTTTTGCCAATCGGAGCTCAAATACCTTGGCCATATCATTTCAGGTCATGGCGTTACGGCTGACCCAAACAAAGTCAAGGCGATGACGGAGTGGCCAATGCCTTCCTCCCCGAAGGAGTTGAGAGGTTTTTTGGGCCTCACTGATTATTACAGGAGGTTTTTCAAGGGTTATGGACGCATTGCAACTCCTCTCACACAACTCTTGAAGAAAGATAATTTTGTTTGGAATGAAGAAGCCACCTGAGCGCCTCAAAATGGCTATGAGCAATGCCCCAGTTTTGTCTTTGCTCGACTTTAACACTACATTTGAGATCGAAGCTGGTGCTTCAGGAATTGGACTGGGAGCAGTGTTGACCCAAAAAGGAAGACCACTTGTATTTTTCAGCCAAGCACTAACAGGGAGGGCATGTTTCAAATCGGTTTACGAAAGGGAACTCATGGCAATTATGCTTGCTATACAAAAATGGCGCCACTATCTACTGGGCCGCCACTTCATTGTTAAAACAGACCAGAAGAGCCTCAAATTCCTGTTGGAACAACGCTTAGTAGCACCGGAATACCAACGCTGGTTGGTTAAGTTGATTGGGTATGATTTCGAGATACACTACAAACCAGGGGCAGAGAATCGAGCTGCTGATGCATTGTCTAGGGTGGCTGAGGCAATCTCATTACAAGCTTTAATTGTGCCGCATTTGCTGGATTGGGAGGTGATAAAAAGGGAAGTGAATCAAGACCCAAAGCTGCAGAATATAATGTGGGAAATCCAAACTGATCCGTCAAAGCATCCTGGGTGGTCCATTCACAATTATTTACTCTGTTACAACCAGCGAGTGGTGCTTGCTAAGAATTCCTCCATTATACCATTGGTTTTGGCTGAGTTCCATGATAGTCCAATTGGACGCCATAGAGGATTTTTAAAGACATACAAGCGGGTCACTTCAGAGTTATATTGGGAGGGATTGAAGGCGGATGTAAAACGATATGTGGTCAACTGTCAAGTCTGCCAGCAGAACAAATACCAAACTCTATCTCCAGCTGGATTGTTGCAGCCTCCTCCTATCCCTGAAGCCATATGGGATGACATAACAATGGACTTCATTGAGGGGTTACCAAAGTCGCAGGGGTACTCTATTTTGGTGGTGGTTGACAGGTTAAGCAAATATGCTCATTTCATCCCTCTCAAACACCCTTTTACAGCAAGGAAGGTGGTTGAAGAGTTCATTCACAAGGTAGTAAAGTTGCATGGATTTCCAAAATCCATAATCACTGACCGGGATAAAGTGTTCTTGAGTAATTTTTGGGCTGAGTTGTTTCGATTGCAGAATACTCGGTTGAGTAGAAGCATGGCCTATCATCCCCAAAGTGATAGACAAACGGAAGTTGTGAATCGTTGTGTTGAAGCTTATTTGAGATGCTTTGCAAGTTATAAACCCAAGGAGTGGTCTCGATGGCTGCATTGGGCAGAATATTGGTATAACACTTCGTACCACAATGCCACGAAATCCACTCCTTTTAAAATTGTCTATGGAAGGGATCCGCCTCCGTTGATAAAATATCCTGTTCAGGGGACAACCAACTCGGATTTAGATTCTCAACTCAGTGAGCGTGACAATATGATCTCTGAACTAAAAGAACAATTGGCACTAGCCCAAAATGTCATGAAGAAATAGGCCGACAAGCACCGCCGTGACTTGTTCTTTGATGTTAGGGACATGGTATATCTGAAGCTTCGACCCTACCGGCAGCGTTTTTTGGCTCGGAAGCCTAATGAGAAGCTATCACCGAGGTATTTTGGTCCTTATGCCATGCTGCAGCATATTGGGCAGGTAGCTTACAAGCTGGACCTTCCTTCCTCCTCCACAATACATCCAGTTTTTCACATATCTCAGCTAAAGAAGGCGGTAGGAGTTGATACTCAGACTCAATCTCTCCCTTTGGTTCTGAATGAAGATATGGAATGGGTCATTGAACCTGAAGATGTATTGCAAACTCGTTGGGGAGAGTCTGGGCTTGAAGTATTAATCCAATGGAAGCATCTTCCTGCATTTGAGGCAACATGGGAGTCTGCAGAGATGACTCGTACACAATTTCCTGAATTTCACCTTGAGGAAAAGGTGAAAGACAAAGGGGGGAGTATTGATAAGAGCCCAGGCCCAGCGACACTGTTCAAGCTCGTTTATTCCAGAAGAAAAGCAAAACAGAATAAACGGAATGTGAGGAGCAATCATTATTTACTGCAACAATCATGAGTTTGTTATTTTCTGTCTTTTGTCGTTTACTGTGAGTGTTAATGTGTGAGTATGGTTTATGCGTCTGTGGTCCTGTGTGATGAATTCTGTTACACCAGCAACAATGAAATAAAGAGGCACTAGGGAGGAGAATAAGGTCATCGTAATAGTGAGGAATTTATTTTGGTTTGAGAGATAGGACCTCTCGAATTGTCCTTTATCGTGTACTGTTACATTGGCCAAATTCAATACAAATCCCTCACTTGTCTCTGAATTTCAGCTTTCCTTTCTCCGTTTCTATTTCTAGAAATTAGTCTCTATCACAATGCAAATAAACAACAATGGTAACAAAAAGTTTAAAGCTAGGACATTGTGCAACTAAGCAGAGATATAGATTAGTAGATATCGGGAAAACAAAATGTGTTCTATACGCTCTTGGTGTCGTAAGGATTAATTAGGCAACAATTGAAACATAATATAAGTGAAAGTTTTCTAAAGCATTCTGGACATTCATCAATTTGAAAAGAATTATAAAGGGAACCAAATTAGTGATTTCAATTATCTATAAATCAATGTCTCAGTTATCTCACACCAATTTGTTTATGCTCCATGATGGGACAATTAATCAAATTGCAGTGTATATACTAAAAGAACAAAATTCAAGGTTGCAATATCAGGGATACCTTTGTGGGCTGCCAAAATTAGAGGCGTGTGCCAACATAGTATCAACTGATAATCAGGCTTGATGCTACCTTTTTTTATCTTTGCTATTTATTAGTAGCTTTCTTAGTTTCATTCTATTAGCATTTTTTCCTGGTCAAGTTAGACATCCTTCTTAGTAGGACAATAATTTGTTATTCATGTGCTAACAGTGATCAATAATGATCAAGTAAAATTTTGGTTATCTTGAGAAATTTAGAGCTCTCTCTAATGAGCCCATTGTCACATCATAGGTTCTAATAGATGACAAGCCAATGAACCTAGAAAACCCTTCAAAGACTTAACTTCTCACCTGTGACTAGATGCCAAACAGCCCTTAGACCTTATTCTTCTACCGCATTTGCCTATTCAAATATCTACTATTCGGGATTAAGTATGAGTCCACAATTCACTAAAATTCATTGTTTCAGAGCCTCTAGAGAAAAGTGCAGATTCAATAAGACAATATGCATAAACTTAGGGGTTCTTGAGTAATTATCAAAAAATGAAATTGATGACCTTATATATGCAATGGCTTATCCAGATAATTAACAATAAGGTCTTGATTATAATCATCAAGCAACAATTGCCACATAAAAAATGTCAATGAGAAAGTTCTTTAAAGCTATCTAAATATTCATCAAATTTCAAAGGAATCATATAAGGAAACCAATTTAATGATTTCGACTATCTATAACTGATGTTTTCATTATCTAGCCCTATGAGCCTAGTTCAAGTGGTTAGATGTGTGCGTTATTGACTTGAGTTCTCAGGTTTAATCCTTTGTAATAAAAAAACGTTTTATTGATCTAAGACTAACACCTATTAGACTTATGCTCAATGATCATGATTGGACAAGTAGTATAATAGAAAATCGTAGATTAATAGAAGAAAAATGAATGACAAGTGAAGCAGAGTAATGAGTACACCTTCAACTAGGATCAGAACGAAATCAGCAACCTTTCAATATCTAAATCAAACTATTGCAATTGAGCATAGAACAACAAAGTCAAGAGCCAAAAGTATACCATCACCCATTATCAAAATTTTCTCACGGGCATCTATTGTTAGAAAAGAAGCAAAGGAGCTTTATCATAATTGTGATAAATTTTACTCAAGGGGACAAAAGTGCAAGGCATTTTTTTGTTCATTGGTAGAAGAACCAGATGATAAATCGTAACAAGGCAGACCATGTGTGCAACTACAACTAGTTGTTGAAGGGGCAGGGTACTGATATGATGCACGCAAGAAAGACAATTACAGCAAACAAAAATTATGGGATTTAGGAGTTGCTTATTTGTTTTAGCATAATAAGTGGGCAAGAATCCTAGTAAGTTATTTCTTTTATTGCTAGTGTTTAGTTTTTATAGGATTCTTATTTAGGAATGTTTTCTGTTTGAAAAGTTGTGATCCATTTATACATGGGAGAATTCCTTAGAAAAAAAAGGCAGGATCTCTTGGACAGTTTGCATTGTCTCTTAATAACAAACCTCTATTTCAGGATAGATTCTTAGAAGAAAAACTTGAACGTCAACAAGGGGAATCAAGAGAATTTCTCAGTCCATTATCCTGAGATGAGAACCTATTTGCGGGCCCAGTCAATCCATTTTTTATCATTTGGAGATTTGCATCCTGACCTCTTGACAATCTTAAAAAGGCAAATTCGCCACAATAAATATCTAAGGTTCTACAAATTATAAATGCTTTCACTGAAATCAAGAACTGTTCACTATTACCTTCACCTTAAGTTCACAAATAATTTAGGGTAGCAATCAACTTTTGAAGCAAACAAAAAACAAAATGCCAAGTTGATTCTTCAATTATGCTAACAACAACAGACAAATATGAAAGAAAGAAAGAAAGAAAAAGGAAAAAAAAAATAACATAAGACAACAATATTACAGCAATAAAAAATCTTTTTATAAGAAAAAACTAACATCGTCACTGAAAACATCCAACTACAAATCCTGCTTTCACTCGAATTAAAAGTACAACAATGGCGTAGAAATTTCACCTGAATTATGTAAACCACCACATTAATTGTAAAGAAACTTGGTCTGAGCCCATCCGTAGATACAGCCCGCGCCTATTAGATACACATCAAAGTCAAAACATGTCTGTCTTTCTTGAAACAAACAAATAAAATGAGTAGTGCGATGTCAAATGAAACCTAACCTGATAATAAATCTCCGCCCAGAACAGAAACAAGAGTGCATATGTTGTGAAGAAAGCAAGACTCGGTAAATCAATCAGGATATGTTGAAATATCTATCCAGCATCAAATTATCAAGTCACAACATAGGAACAATCAAAGACACATAAAGTAAAAAAAAAAAAAAGGATTAAAAAAGTGCAGCACCAGCCGATGGATGTATGCTTTGTATGTTGCGGCGGAAAATAAATACTACACACCGAACTGAACCAACAAAGAAAACAAAATCGAATTAAATTCAAAATCCCAGAACGAAGCAGAAACAAATTACAAATCATAGATAGTTTTCGAATACCAACCCCCATTCACCAGGAAATTTAGAAGATGGAAAACCTTCTGCGTCGTCCAACCGTACTCCGGAACTCTCAGTTGTATCCTTACCAGTTGAACCTAGCATCACATAATATCATTCCAATAATTATTAGCATCATTTTGAAACCCTAACAACGACATTACAGAATAAGACACATTCGCGACAACACAATAACAAATTCATTCAGTCCTAACACAATAAACAATTTTAAAAATTGTACAGGGGACGAAGATAAAGGGAGGCGCGTACGAGAGCAATGGCAGCGACAAGGCCGTAGAGGGCAGCGAGGACGTGGAAAATACGATCCTGCCAAATAAACGAATGGTTAATCTCTTCCCACCAACTGGAAGCATCTTTCAACTTGTACGCAATAACCGCCGCCGATACTTCCACATTGCTACGCTCCATGGCAAGATGTATCGATCAAATAACAAGCAAGAGATCGAGGGGCTTCTCGTTTCAAATTTGTTCACTTTTCTGATGCTTGGTTTGGGAAGGGTTTAAAATGATTCTATTGTTTTATCAACGTCGAAATTGCCGCGAAATTGCCGGCGGAAACGAGAGGAGGTGGAGGTGATGTGTTGGGGCCTTTCTTTCTCCTGGCTCCTGTCTTGATTATTAGCCTTTCACCGGCAATAACCGGTGGCGTTTGGATGATTCGGGGTGTGTACACCGTACGCGTCCTTCCAAGCTTCCGTACTGGTATTCCACGCGCTACGAAATTCCACGTGGCTCCAATCTGGCTACGCATTATTTTAATTATTTTTTTTTGTCACGTTGTAAATGAATAAAAGATCGGGTTTACTACAATAAGGACTTGAGTTACTTAATTTTAGATTTCATTAGTTAATTTTAGGGAGTGGTTACTTAATTGTAACTCCAAAAGTTACTTAATTTTAGATATTGTTACTTAATTTGGTCACCGGTTACTTAATTTTGTAATAAGTTAAGTAATCATGACTTTTACTTAATTGTTATTAAAATTACTTAATTTGAGTTTCAGTTACTTAATTTATTAAATGTGTCCTCAACGATGACTCTTTTTAGGAGTTTTTATTGTAGTATCACCCTAAAAGATCTGATATGAGTATGAACCTGAAATATTAAATGAGGGGAGTTAATTTCAAGCATGGTCATTCATGCTTGTTAAGAGCCGCAATCGAATCGAGTCGAGTCAAACTTTGAGGTGTTTAGGCTTGACTCGACTCAGCTCTACAGTAATTGAGCTCGAGCTTTAAAAAATATTCGAGTTCGGCTTGAAATAGCTTATGTGAAGCTCGTTAGCCACTTGAGCTCGACTAGCGAGAAGCTCGAGCTCGGCCGGTAAGAAGCTCGATTAGTGACAGTTCGAGCTCCGCTCGATTAAAAGCTCAACTCAAACTCGTTCATCAGTATTATTCGAGCTCGACTCAAAGCTCGTTTGATATAAACTCGTATGGGCTCGATAAGGAACAAATCTCAGGTTTCGTCTAAGCTCGATTCGAGCTCCAACTCGTTTATGAGCTCGTTAAAAATTTACAAATGAAAAAATTTGTTTAGTTTCTAATTAATTAAGGATACTTTAAAGACAACCAAACAACATCAATATATAAAGTTATACAAACCACAATCTCATAATATAAATCTTGATAAAACAATATATAATCAAACAGCTCTCAGTCTTCCATGAATCGGCATTTGCAATTTGTGATCACCTCCCAAAATATCAATCTGTCAATTTCAAATATACAAAATTAAACAAGATAAATAAATTTAAACAATAAATTTTTTATCAATTTAATCTTACCCATCTAAGAATAGATTTAAGATAACGGAAATTCGACCAATTGAACCTCCTCTTCCTTGCCTTTTCCCTACAAAACAAAATCTTAAACTTTAAAAATTTATGTAGTAATAAAAACAATATACGTTACAAAAATTTTGCATATACTTGTTTTTTGTTGAGACAATAACATGATCTAATCCAATCAGCTCAGTGTATTAACATTTCAACAATATCAGTAACTAGAGATGTTTGATGTTGATCAATCACTCTACTGCCAACATTAAAGGAGCATTCTGAAGCCACCGAAGTAATAGGAATAGACAAAATGTCAATACGATACTTGTTCATATTTTCTTTCCACCATGACAAGACATCAAATGAAGGATCAATTATAGGGTTATGGATAACAACACCATCCTCCAAATACAATTACAACTCTGATTTTGTTGTTTCAACACAATCGACACTTGTTATATAATAACCGGAGTAGTCAATATTAATAGAGTCCAAACTAGGAACAACTGTAGAGTTACTAGCTTCAACTTGGTTTCCATAAATGTTTGATTTATAAGCCTCAACATACTCTTCATACAGTTTATACAAAACATCACGAACGTCTTCCTCATGATCAAATGCCTCAAAATAAGGGTATAGTTCTTTAAAAGTATATTTAATCAGCTTCATTTTAAATCTAGCATCCATAACTGAAGCAATAGCAACCAACAAGTTGTTATCTCCCCAATACTTGTAAAAAAAATCATCTTTTGAACAATCTCCTTCATAAAATCATTAGAATTATTCCATGTATTATCCAACCCTTTCTTCACACTATAAAGTTTATATAGAAATAAATTAGCAGTTGGACACTCACTACATGAAATCACATTAGTGATTCTATCATAGTTTCGAAGGAAGGAGCATACAACTTCAGCTTTTTTCCAGTCATCCTCTAAAGGCAAGAAATTGTAAGATTCATCTCATTGCTTATACCAAGAAAAAACACCCTTATACTCCAAAGCAACAAACAACATCACATAGGTAGAATTCCACCTAGTTCCATAATCTAAAACAATTTTCTTTTTGGGTAATTTCAATTGTTTAGCAATCTCACTAAATGTATGCAATCGAGATACAAACTTCCCAACGTATTTTACATTTTCACAAATATTATGAATAATGTCACCAATTTCACTCAAGCCACATTGCACCAAAATATTTAACTATGAGCACAACATCTAACATGAAAAAACTTGCCATCTAAAGGAAGTTTGTTGACTGGTTTCAAGTCTGCCTGAAGGAAATCTAGAGCAACATCATTATATGAAGCATTATTTATGGTAATTGTCCACACCTTACTCTCAACTCCTCATTCACCAAAATATTTTTTTAATGCATCCCAAATGACAATGCCCATGTGTGGAGAAGGGATATCAACAAAGTTCAATGTATGTTTATTCAATGCAAAATTCCCATCAACAAAATGGCAAGTAACAACCATGTATTGGATATTTTGATCAGATCTCCAAAAATCAGTGGTGATACTAACCATATTCGCACTCTTCACCATTGATTTTATTTTCTTGTTTTCAATTTCATATGAATAAACACAATCTTTTTTCACCATTGTTCTACTAATTCTTTCATAATAAGGAGTAGCAATTTCCATGACCAAGTTAAACATATCATGTTCAACTAAAGAAAAAGGCAACTCCATAACCATAATCATAAGAGAAATTACCTCTTGTATCTTTGCATGATCATACTTGAAATTTTCAATTGCTCTAACAGTTTCTGTCTAGGTTGTAAAGGGTAACAGTAAGTTATGTTTGCCCTTTCAAAGTAATTTATCTGGTAGTACATGATTGCAAATGTCTGTTGAATTGGGTCGTCGGTATGCTCTTATTAAACACAAGTCTTGATTTGAAATAGATGCATTCCGCCTTCTTAATACCATCTGGCAATGTAATTTCCTTAAATTCATCCCAAATTTTTTATGTCCTCTTTCTCTTTTTTGTTTTTTGTAAGGATTCTCATATGGTTCTTCCACCACGGTCATCTCATTTGTATCAACAGGCTTCTCGACCGTATTTGTGTTTGGAGTTGTATTTATGGTTGAATTTTGCGTTGATGTAATGTCTGTAAAACAAAGGGAGTCCAGTAACAGTAGCAAAATGTTAGAATACAATTACACAAAAATATAACACCAATTAATTAATGCTGATTTCCAATATTTCTGACCATAAGAAGCTGCACAACTCAAATTATTCCTAAAAACACAACTCAAACAAAGAAACAACAACAATCAAAGAACACAACAACAACAATCAAAGAACACAACCCAAAGAAAACAACAACAACAATCAAAGAACACAACAACAACAATAAAACAATACGATAACAACAATCAAAGAAAACCCACCGATTGACGAGGAATAGTGGCGGGCAAGAGGCAACAACGAAGAGTGGCGGATGAGAGGCGATAGTGAAGAACGATAGACGAGAGGTGACAATGAAGAGCAGCGGACGGAGGCGAGAGCGAAGAGACGAAGGCCAAAGGCGAGAGCAAAGAGCGGTGGACGAGAGGCAAGGTCGAAGAGTGGCGCTACATTTTTTTTTTGTTTTGAGACAGAGACAGCGTGTGTGTGTGTGTTTTGAGTTCTTTTTTTTTCGGTTTTGAATTTTGAGTAAAGCGACTGAGTGACTGAGTCAATGTGCTGTGTGTGTCATTTTTTTATTTTTTTAAATCTTTTTACTATTTTTATTATGCAATATTCTTGTCACGTCCTATAGTCAGGCCCGTGACCGGCGTATGAGGCAGACCATCTGTGGAAGCCCGATCCATCCTGCACAAGCCTTGTGATCAGACATACTACCCGACTTATCCAAATATTTATTTAAATCATTTATAAAAACGATTATAAATGATATAAAATCATATATATATATAAATACCATTATATATATAATATATCAAAAATATCAGTAAATACGAAATCATCAGAGTAAATCCCAAAATACAAAAGTGAAGCCTAGTATCCGAACAGTAACCCGATGAGGAGCTCTAACGGCATAGCATAGTAGAGTCCGGACGAGGGCACTCACTATAGTGAAGAAGTGTCTCACTAGGTCGAGGTACGGGTTAGATGCTGTGCATCCCAAAAATATCACCTACGAACAAAGGTTAACAAAGACAACAAAAGAAAAGGGGTAAGATTCCTTAGTGAGGAAACAACACGTCAAATCGCCTTGTACGTGCGTCACAAAGATTGGTTTGAAATCATTTTTCAAAATACCGGACACATATGTAGATACCATATAGTATACACACTATATACATAATACATTTACTAAAAATCGTTTTACCAAAACGTTCGCATCATAACATACAACATGCATTCAGACAATATATATATGCATATTTGTACATTCATAGTATGGGACCATATCAAAGAAATAGCAGTGTGGACTCCGCCACCTGACTGCTCCATAAACGCGTATATCTGGTCGGATATACGGTCACCCCAAACCCTGGTGACTAGGGCCATAAACATACAATGGTATACCAAAGACTACATACTCCGTAGTAGGGTGTCCCCATATCAGTATGATACATTCATAGTATTTCACATACAATCATGCAGTATCTTTTCTTTTATTCCATCATTTACAAAATGCTATTGTATATATATACCCATATATACTTTAGATTTTCCATATGAAAATGTTGGTTAATATATAACACCCATAAACACATATCAATACAAGCATAACAATGCCAAAGAAATAGCAACATGTTCAATATGCCAATATCATTACATTAATAATATTAGATTTACACAACATATAAGACAAGACAACTCTATCAGTTAGATACAAAATATGATGAGCCATTGAGATCACATCCTCAACACCATATATGCATATGTGTGATGGAGAGAGAGTGTGATCGCAGCATTCCGACCTTTGTCTCGTACGTGTATCTACAACTCTGAAAATTGGCTCAAATCTAGCTTCCGATACCTGGGAAAAACATTGCACTTTATATGAGTCGCAACTCAATGAGGAACCCAACAAAGAACAAGCAACATATAATCAGGTACTATATATATACAAACAACTCAATACAAAATAAATAAAACATATACGTTCAAGATATCAATAAGAATGTAATGATGTTCCACTTATTCGGTAATGGCCCAATATGTCCAGTATAGCCCCGGGTTTTCAATATAACAAATCTCAAGGATCTTTCCAATACTAATAGAATTGACCCGAAGGTCTGGTCAAATAAATCAAATAAATTGTTGGGCAACCTAATATCGTAGAATGGAGTCTAGAGGTGGCTTCTACGAGTTTCAGCTGTGCATAGCACTTAGTCCCATCTACTTTCTCATATAACCAATATTTCCAATAGAATTGCATATACCTGAACAAATAGGTCATACCATTCCTTTTAAGTCATATGCATTCAGATACAATACTTATAAACAATATAGTGCAACATAATT
>CAODLS012662221.1:0-10329 GCA_948243855.1 Flueggea neowawraea
TCAAGAACCAACAGTTTTGAAACTTGCCCCTCACTCTTTAGCAAAGCTTCCAACTGGTTCAATGCATCTTCTTCACTTTGAAAGTCAGGCACTCCACAACCCTGATGCTGAAATAGTCGCTGTATAATGACCATCAAGTTGGACTGTTTTGAGACAGTGAAATAAAATATATTGTCTTTGAATTTCTCTGTCCAAAATCATTACACAAATTTCAGAAAACTGCAAATAATATGTTTCAGCCACAAATACAAAGGTAAACCATAATGTATCCGAATCTTGAGCTACCTAAAAAACATGTGCTCGTGTTGTGTGTGCTTGGAATTCTAATACACATAAGTAGAGTAAATATGCAAAAAACCATTGCAGATACAAATCAAATCATTTTGTTTTTTTAAAAAAGGAAAACTACAAAATCTACACATGGCTTTCTTAAAACAGCACAAATATGAGAATCATTGCAAGAAGACATAAATATGCATAAAGTTAGTACCTTTGACTTGTTTATCATGACAAAAAGTTAAAGCCAATGTGGTCTTCCCACACCCTCCAGGAGCAGACACCACAATGAATGGTGAATCATCCTCAATCAATTTTTTTTTCAAATCTTTGAGTGGTATCTCTAGTCCAATGGGATCCACCTTAGGTTCAGGAGGCGAGCACCCACCAACTAACCCAAACCTAACCTTCATTGACCCACCACCACTAATTGAACTACTCATACTCGAAATCCTTAATTGACTTAATTGGGTATGCATCTGTTTCGTCATAAACAAAGTCTCCTTCACGTCTGCTGAATTTTGAACTTGCATATCCACACCAATATACCTCTTCAAAGAGTCCTCTAACTTGATAAGCTTCTTGGTAAAATAGGGCTTCTTGACAATGTTGTATTTATGGACTTTCTTGCATTTATTAACTAATTCTCCTCCTTTTCTCATTATCTCTTTAAGCACGTCGATTTCACGATCCCTGTCGAAATCTCTGTTGAATGCATCAATTCTCTTGATTTGTGGCTCCAAGGACATGAGTGTATTCTCTAGAGCCTCCAAGATTGGCCTGAACATGGCGTTGTCCTTCTTCACCTGCAAAACAGCTCTCAAAAATGTCCCAAAAACCAGCTCCAATCCAGCCCCTGTTGCTGCTGGTCCAAGCAGTGCCGCTGCCATGGCTTCCCCCTTCAAAGCGAAACCAATGCAGAAACCACTCTTTAAGAAAGCAAAGATGAATTTGGGAGTTCTAGTTTCCTCGGAAGTATCAAATGTTTAGAAAGATTGTGAATTTAAGAAGGGATTGAGCAATTTCTTTGTAGCTTACTAGCCTCGTGTTTGCTTAGAAGCTTCTTTTGCCATTGACGAAGACTTGTATTGTCATTTGTCAGTAACGCCGTTAATTATTGAAGTCTTGGGTAAAGTATTTCTCCGTCCCCATCGTTTGGTTAAATATTTATTTAGTCCCTTCTCGTTTAGAAAGCTCTGATTTAGTCTCTAAAAAGATCACACTGGCTTTTAAAGAGGCCATATTTGTTACAAAAGTAAGTTAAAGTATTTTTATGAAAATTTTTGAAATTCATGGCATACTTATTGACCACAGAATTTTTTTTATTTTTTTTAAATTACAATATTTTTTGGGAGTAACAACATATAGCATGCCCTCATCATATAACATTTTAACTTTTTTTTTTTAATGTTGATAATTTTTTTTCTTAAATAATTATGTTATTTTCTCTATTACTATTCAAAAATTTATTATATTTTATTTATTATCTATTATCCATTAAATTTTACATTTTCCAAATAAGTTGTAAATAAGCCATGAAAGAAACATCTTGGCAGTTGCTTGGCAAATTCACTGAAGCACTCACTGTTAAGGGAGCGACGTTTACCGTCGTATTATTAGTAAACTGTCAAAGTCAACATATTAATTAGTACTATATGATTATGAAGTGGACGTCTAACTAACCCCACTCGGCACTTACCGACAATGGCTAATTACATTTTAAACCTTAACGACCTTTAGTCTTCACCGGTCTGCTCACTTCAAACTCCGAACCCAACATCACTTGCATCGACGATTAATCAGACGGTTCCTTTTGTGGCTTCAAGTTCATTAAGACATTTTAACAAGCAGGTGGACCGCAATGCTATGGAACCAATAAAGGAATGGATACTTGCCTTGTGGAGACAAAAAGTGTGTAAACAGATTCTCCCTCGCATCTTTACGTTTGTAATCTTTGTTTCGATCTTCGCTTCGGTTTAACTGTGTTATTTAAGCGCACGTGTCTGCTTCTCATTGGCTGTGCTACAATAAACCCACCATTGCATTCATAATCTGAATGCTGATAAATGGTGGTTCCGAAGTTAGAAACTTCGTCGTGAATGCTGTCGAAATTGATGGGTTTATGGTTTATGAAGAAATGGCGGTTTTTGTTGATTCAATTGTAGGTATGACTTTAGGGGAGTTGTTAAGAGCGGTGTTAGAAGCGAAGAAGAAGGCGGATAATTATAAAGCTATATTGAGCACCATGGAAAAAACACTGAATTCTATAACTCCGGATGTGGAGAAGATGGCTGCATTGAAGGAGAGATTAGATAGCGGAGATGATGATGAAATGAAGAAGCTTTGGAATATTGTAAAGGATGGGAAGGCGCTAGTTGAGAAGTGTGCGAAAGGTGGGGGCTTTTGTAGTTGCTTTGGGAAGACTGATTATGGGGAGGAACTTCGGGAATTAGAACGTTCCCTTACCAGTTTTTGTCAAATTGAGATTCCAATTCGCCAACGAGTGTCTCAGATGGAGATGTCGGAGAAAGTGGAGGATATTCGTTCAGATGTTAGAGACATTGGTCACCAAGTGAGAGATACTGATTATGAGGTGAAAAGCATTCGTCAAAATGTAGAGGAGATTCAAGATGAGGTGAAAGAAACTAGCGATAATGTGGAAGAAATGCATGATATTTTAGAGGACAACCTTAAGGATATGAAGGCCATCGGTGCAGGTGTAGGTGAAATAGACAGTGGTGTGAAAGGGACTCGAGCAGAAGTCAAGAAAACTCATGCAGACGTGCAAAAGATTCAAGGTGCAGTGGAAGATACTCATGATAAGTTGAAGGATACTCATTCAGATGTGAAAGGAATTAGCGACATTGTGGAAGGTACCCATTCTGACACGAGAAGTATTCAGGGCGAGATTAAGGAAGTTTCTGAAAATGTCAGGCACATTAAAACAAAGCTTGATCATTCTAACCAAAGTGGCTCTGCATCGTCATTGCCTCCTTGTGAGCCTCCAGATCCACCAGAGCTTACTGTTGGATTAGACAGGCCGTTAAGTGAACTAAAGAGAGAAGTTCTAAAAAGGGGGATGCCCGTGGTGGTGATATCTGCCCCTGGAGGCTGTGGGAAGACCACTTTGGCTAAAATACTTTGTCATGACGAAGAAGTCAAAGGTAATAATTGAATTTCTTTCATCTTACATCATTTCATCTTACTGGTACAGTCTCTGCAATTTATGGTATTAAAAATACCGAGTTTGAATATATCTAAGACAGAAACTTTTTGCACGAGATTAACAACATCATGGAAATCTAATCTAGCCAAATCCCTATGTTAGATGCCATTAAAACAATGTGCATTTTGATTTGGTTTAAGACTATATAAAAAAAAGCTTAAAATAAGCGGTGAAACTCTCCCTCTCGTCTATTATAGAGGTCCATGAGCGAGAGTGACCATCCATACACAACACCATAGGTTCCATGAGGATGTAAACCGTGGTAGCTTCTTGAGGGAATCAAGCCCTCATCCACCACTTGAACCAACTAATGTTGGTATTTGGTTTTACACTTTAAAGTCTTTGTTTTATCAAAGAGAATGTAGCTAGAAAATATCACTTTAGAAGGACAACAAAACAATCAATAGCATACGGACATATAAAAATTTGGAGATCATTTTCAATAAATTTACTTTTCTTATTTGATAGAATTAGGATTAAGAAATTAATATTGAGTGGTTTAACCTTGTAATATTTTGAACTAATCTGTGGGGAAAGCTTATGAATTAGTGGAGGAATTCTTACATATTTCCTCTGCAGGCAAATTCAAAGACAACATCTTGTTTGTCACCGTTTCAAGAAAACCCAACCTGAAGTTTATCATACGTCAACTACTTCTGCATTAGTGATACAAGGAGCCTGAGTTTCAAACTGATGAACATGCCATAAACCGTTTGGAGCGATTGCTCAAGGAAATAGGAAAAAAGCCTGTCCTGTTGGTCTTGGATGATGTTTGGAATGGATCAGAATCCCTTATTGACTCATTTTTCAAGTCCCAATTATCAGACTACAAGATTGTGGTGACATCAAGATCGAGATTCCCAAGATTTGATTTTACAATTAAATTGAATAAATTGACTGCAGAAGATTCCATGCGTCTCTTTAGTAATGCAGAATGCTTGGAAGATGAGAGCCCTAGCATAAATGAAGATCTTGTGGTTCAGGTGCTTTAACGATATGTAGGCATGGACAAGCATTTGTATATTTTATTATGCATTTTCACACCAAAATTCACAGACAAGCATTTCTCCCCTTGAGATCGCTGACTTCATTTGTGGGACAAAATTGCAGGTGGTAAGGGCCTGTAAAGGATTTTCACTGGCCCTAACTGTGTTGGGCAAATCATTATGTCGGCAGCCCACGGCAATCTGGCAAAAGAGGCTGATGGAATGGTCCAAAGGTTCTTCTATATTTGAAGACAACCCTGAATTGGTTAATTGTCTTAAGACCAGCTTGGATGACCTCAAGGAATGTTACATGGACTTGGGCTCATTTCCTGAAGGCGAATTGATTCCCGCTATCACCCTTGTTGATATGTGGACAGAGTTGTATGGAATTGACGAGAATGGTCCAGAATTAATAGGCGATATTCATGAACTGTCCGCATTGAATCTGCTAGATATTGTAATCAGAAGGTATGCTCACTTTTATGTTTAAATTTTTATAGTTGATGAATTGATGATGTGGAAATTTCTGGCGAACTTGGTGCAAATTCATATTGAGAATTATTATTTGGCTATTGTTTTATTAGAACTGATTTTTGTTAGTGGCATAAAGTTGTCGCTCTTTAATCGTCTCTCAAGTCAATCAATTGTTTTATTTGCCAGGAAATGTACAAGTGAATGCAACTATGATGATCACTTTGTCACTCAACATGATCTTCTTAGAGAATTGGTCAACTATTTCAGCAAAGTGGATCCTATCGATCAAAGGAAAAGACTAGTTATGGACATACAGAGATGAATTTCTTGAGTGGTGGGGAGAACAAAAGCAGCAAGCAACCAGTGCTCGCCTCATCTCTATCACCACAGGTAGCTTCTTAGCTTTTCAAGAATCGGTTTATGGGGGGTCACTGCTATGATATTGCTGATTTGATGGACCAAAAGTAAAAATAGTTTTCAAACAGCTATTATTTTTAATTGGATTAAACTAACATCAGCGGAAACACTGATTAAATGCTAATAACCTTAATGAAATTGCCTCTTATATTTGTTAAAGCACATATACAAACACACAAATAAGAAAAGAATTCCCATATATTTTCTTTTGTACATGCCACTCTCATCCTTTCAAAGAAGATCATTTGCAGATGAATCATTCTTGTCTAGTTGGAGCAGCATGCAAGCGCCTAAAGTCAGGGTTCTAGTTCTAAATTTTCGTGGAAAAAAGTACACCTTACCTGAGTTCGTCACAAGTATGATCAAGCTAAAGGTTCTGGTAGCTAAAAGTTTTGGCTTTTCCTCTGCTGAAGTACGTAATTGGTCACTTCTCGGCAAGTTATCCAATCTGAAGAGGATCACGTTGGAGCAAGTTTTGATTCCTTCTCTAACTCTGGGTACTTTGCGATTAAAGAATCTGCAAAAAGTATTCTTGCACAAGTGTGAGTTTGGTCAGGCATCCAGCGTTGAAGGCCTTCGTACTTCAGACGTGTTTCCAAGTCTAATGGAGATCAATATTAGCCATTCCAGTAATTTAATGAAATTGCCAGTTGGAATCTGTGATATTCGCCACCTAAAGAAGCTCACCATCACGTATTCCCATCAGCTCTCTTCGCTGCCTAAAGAAATTGGAAACTTGAGTAATCTTGAAGTGTTGAGGCTTGGTTCCTGCACATGTTTACAATAGCTGCCGGACACTATAAGGAGCCTCCACAGATTTCAAATTCTTGATATTTCTGACTGTACAAGCATGGAGGAGTTGCCAGAAGAAATTGGCAAGTTGCAAAATTTAAGAAAGCTTTACATGACAGGATGCTCAAGATATAAGTTACCAAAGTCAGTCAGTAATCTTCTGAATTCAAGGGTTATTATATGCGATGAAGAAACAGCCAAATGATGGGAACCTCTGATGGACTCTTACCCAACTTGTATAAAGAAACTAAAAAAGAATAATATTAATATTTATTCCCGGTAATTAAAGATTATCGTAAAAAATATAAAAAAAATCTCCCAATGAAATCCACTAATTCATTAAAACTTGAAAATAAGACAGCTTCCAATTAAGACGTGTTACATCAACACGTCATTAATTTATGGTCTATATCAATTCTTATAATTTTTTTCTTCATCACCCCAATACTGATGGCATTGACATCATCACTCCAAAAATGTCTTTGTTCAGAACATTGGAACAAGTACATTGATTAATTCTTCTTAATATTACATGTTTCATTGAATACTTTTTTTGAAATTAAGGTTATGTTTAATTTTGTTTTAATTGAGGTTACAAGGTGTCCAGGGTCATGGCATTAGGTAGGGGTGGAAATGAGCCGAGCCGAGCCGCTCGCGAGTGGTTCGAAATTCGGCTCGATAAAAGTTCGTTCACGACTCTGCTCGATAATAAATGAGCCGAGTTTGAACAAAATTTTAAATTTATTTTACTAAACAAGTCAAACTTGAACATCCTAAAACTAGGTTCGAAAGCTCATCTATATGCTCGTCTATATATATATATATATATATATATGTGTGAGTGTGTTAAACTAAATTATGAAAAATATGTTTATATTTGGAATATTATTTAATATTTGGACCACATCAACAAAAGTTCAAACTTACACTAATTGACCGTGTCTATAAAAGTCTAAGCATGCTCGCACAAGATGATCTAATATTAGATTGAACTTGTGAAACAAATTGAAATTTCTAACTTCTAATAGTTCTTAGTTTAATTATATGCTCAACATGATTTTATTGAACTAACATAAATTTGATTATATTATTTTTAGAGCTGTTTTCAAAGTTGAACTAGCAAAACTCGTTCACAAATTTATTTGAGTCTTTGTTGAGCCGAGTTCGAAAAGCTCGCGAACAAACTTGTGAGCTTGCTAGTTTTGTGACGAACCGAGATTGAACAAGATTTTGATTTCGAGAGAGAGCTCGAGTTCAAACTCGAGCTCGATAGATTTCAGACAAGCCGAGCTTAAAAACTCCAAAGCTTGGCTCGGCTCCAATCCAACCTTAGCATTAGGTTTTTTTTTTGGATTTTTAATGAAAAAAATTATTTTAATCTATTAAATTTTATTACATTTTCGGTATGTTATGTGGGGAAAAAATTGATACCAAATTTGACAAATACTTTCTAACAGTATTTTGCAAACAAAAAATTAAAACCATATTTGAACAAATATTTTTGGGTTTTTCGTATTTTTATAAGCTTCTCACAAACATTTGTCTATTTTTTTTGAGCAAACAGTGAATTTGAAGTTAATTAAGTGGCAGCGGCGTTGTTCATTAGAGAAGGGTTGAGTTATATCAAGAGAGGCCACGATTCGGAACCGCCCATTCTGGTTCATGAACCTGCGGTTCCGGTTCTGTGAAAGGGGTGAATCAGAACCAAACCACCCAAGGACGGTTCTGGGTGGTTCGATTCCAGTTCCGGCGGTTCGTCAACGGTTTGGACCAATTCGGTCGCCGGTTAGAAATGTTTTTTTATAAAAAAAATGTTGTTGTACTCAATTTTTGGCCCGGTTCTATTCAATTTGGTTTGGTTTCGTTTTTTAATTGTTAAATATAATTGTGAATATGGATATTATCCATCATATTTTAAATAAAAAATACTAATAAAAATTGAAGAAAAAGTAAATAATAATTTCATTAAAAATAATTAAAACAAGTATGTAATACAAGTAATTAATTTGTACAAATTTGAAAAATAAAAAATGGGCTTGAACTTAATTTCACCAACAAATAAGTAAAACAAATATAGAATACAAGTAACTAATTTTTAAAAATGTGGAAAATAAAAAATAAAAATGGGTTTGGACTTAATTATATTAAGTTGCTTACGTATCATCTAAGGGTTTAGAGATGAATCAAAGCCCATATAGTTCCCTTACTTACCTTGATACAATTATACCCCACTTACCTAATTATCTTTATTGGAGTTGGAAGTTGCCGTTATTAAACTATCATTAACTCATTCATCAGATGATGATGAATGTATAAGTTCTTCTTGACTTCGCATGTTGGCTCTTTCTCAATCATTGAGGCAAACTTGAGGTTGCAATCATTCGGGAGCCAATCTTGATCTTTTTTCGTCCAAAATGTTGTCTCCTGATGCGAATTAGAAAGCATTGGATTATTTGGTGGGCTTGGATGCAGTGAAATGCGACATAACTTTCAAAGGTCGTAAATTTTGATCCAAAAAGAGTTACGTGATGCACAACATATCGAATCAAAGCTCTTTTTGAGGCTTATAGTCTATTACTGTAACCTATAACCCACAATTTTTAGGCCCAAAAAATAATGTTTAGACCTTTTTTGGAGGTCCAAAACATTTTTATTGAGGACATTTTTGTCTTTTCCATGTTTGTTTGTAATTTCGTGTTTAAACCCTATTGTGCTGACTTTGCTACTCAGTTTTGATGATTCAGTAATATTTCTGAGACTTTATTTCCTAAAATTTGTGTTTTGGATGCCTATTTTCTTGGTATTCTTTAAATTAACAAGTTTATAGAAGAATTATTTTTGGTATTCGTGTGAGAATCAACAGACTCAATTAGTTATCTTTTATTTGCTACGTCACCTCCACTACCAAATGTTTGTTCAACAGCTGCAGTTGAGGCTAAAACTGCATGAAGTTGTTTTGCAATAATCGCTAGAGTTGAAAATGTCACCTTATGCCTTTTCCACCACTCCAAAATTTGAAAATCTGCATCATCACCAAACTCAAAAATTGTGGTTAGATAAATTTTGAGCTCCAAATGCGATCTCGATCTAGGTTTCTTCCTCATTTCATCTAAAAATTTGTGACCATAATTGATTGGTTGTTGGGAAAAAGAAGAAGAGGAAAACAAAACTGTTGAGTTGAATTTATTTTCTTTGTGATATGTTGAAGTTATCCTAGTAAAACATAGGTTAAGGCAAAATGGGTCTTGTCTTATTGTTTTAGATGGGCTTTAGGGTTAGGGTTGGTCTATGTTAATTAGAACTCTTGTAAAACCTATAAATATGTGACTTGTGCAAACATATGTAACGTAGAAGGTGTATGTGCCGTCTTTCATAATGAATAATAGAATTGCTCTCTCTGCATGTGGACGTAGATTGATTTGATCAAACCATGTAAATCTCATGTTCTTGTGTGTGTGACTATTTTTCTTCTTGATTTCTGCATAGACTATTCTTCTCGCCTGACAAGGTATCATAGACATAGGCATTTGTTGATGTGTTGTTTAATTTGCATATATTTCAATGTTATTTCCCTTTGATTATGTGTTTATTTACACTACCTTAAGTATTTTATTATCTTTTGCTGTTAAGAAAGTAATTTTGGCCTTTGGATGGATTTTGGATAGTTTTTAAGCTAAACTGGCAAGATGCATAGAAGGAGCTGAAGGGAAGGGCTCCAGAAGATGAGCGTGCTCATGCTTAACTTGTAGAACACGAAGCCTGAAAATTAAGATTTGATATTTGAAGGAAAAAATTTAAGGGAACTAAAAGACCCATTCAGCTGATATCTTGTGACTCATTTGGCCCGTGATGTGTCCTAAATTTACATCGATAATCAAGCAAGAATGTATATATTTTCATCCTATAAATTGTGCTTTTATGATGAAATTTATGTGATGTTTGTCATATTTGTAGGATAAACTAAATTGAGGAAAAATAGTAAAAAGGTGGATAAATGATTCAAAATGGCAAGACCCTAAGTAAAATCATAAAAGCATGAAGAAAATGAAGGATTTATGGTGCATAAAAGTGTCACGGTCATGACACTCATTTGTCACGGCCGTGACAAGCAAAAAAGTGTCACATTTTTTAGTCAGGAAAGTGTTACGGCCATGACAC
>CAODLS012662486.1:0-14513 GCA_948243855.1 Flueggea neowawraea
TGTCAGGCTTAATCCCATCATTGGCCATCTGCTTAAACAAACATCTATAGTCTCCATATACATATGATTTATGTAAGAATTCTTCCCCCTACTCAACATGGCAGTGAAAAGAATATTATAGGTTCTAATTGAAGGTCTGCAATCCAAGTTTCTACTCTTCCTCATATGCTTATATATGTTCACTGCTCTGGTCAACTCCTATTTTTAACAAGAAAGTAAATAGCAGTATTGTACAATGCCTCGTTACCAACATGGGGAACGACAAGTACTTGGTTCACCACATCATCCATTTCTTGATATATCTTGGCAACACCAAGTTTGCCTAAACCTAGGTTATTGCGATGCCTAATTAAACAGTTCGAAACACACAAGGGGATCTTCTTCAATGGTCAAGACATTACACAATTCTTCATTACTAAATCTTGATGGAAGTTCTAAAATCGTTTTGTCGAACTTAGCTTGATCTAAAATAGCCTTGTTTTTAGCTCTTACTCTTTGCTTCTCCTCCTTCTAAACGACCTTGAAAGGGGTTTATTGAATAAAATGAACACAACTCTACACTCAAATGAACCACAAAACTTGGAAAATTCTGCTAAACCCTAAAATTTTCGTGCAATTCAAATTATCTATTCCGGAATTCAAACTGGAACTAAGAACAGAGTAATGGGCCAACAATCTGTCAGAACAACAAGCGAAACAATGACTAAATGGGTTTCTAGAGCATAATTGATTGATAAAATATGGTTTGTATTGTACAACTCTAAAACAATCTTTACGAAGATAAATCATTTCATCAACAAGATCAACACGGTCCATACATATTTTCTATCAAAGCATACTAAAATAAGAAGCAATGATGAAGGCCCTCAGGGTTGGGTCTCGCAGCTGGGTCTTTATTTTTCACCTGGGGGATTTTAGTTTCAATCATTGGTAGAGGTAATGGGTAAAACCTATTCTGGACTTTAGTTCATCCCTTACCTTTTTGAAGAAAAAAAAAAGCAATGATGAAGATTTTCAAGAAGAAGCAATGACAAGGGAAGGGAAATAAGAGAAACAGTAGCACTTTATGGGAATGAAGACTGTCTTTGATGCACAGGGGAGAAGCTTTGAAGAGAAGGTAGCTCTGTTTATGTTGGAGAGGTTGAAGAGACTGAACTGAAGTCTGAAGCGTGTTGATGTTTGTTTTGTCCAGTTTTAGGCTTGTTTGTTTCCAGTTTTAGGCTTGTTTGTTTCCAGTTTCAGGGACAAAAACTTGGCCTATTATGTATGCGATTAGATCGGCTCAAATTTCCTAAAGAGGACACAAAGGAGTCAATTATAATGGATAGTACTACCATGATGACTCATAAAAAAAATTCTCATTAAGGACTCCATAGTAAATTAAGTAACTAAAATTCATATTAATTAACTCTAATAATAATTAAGTAACAGTCATGGTTACTTAATTTACTACATAATTAAATAATCGATCAAAATTAAGTAACCGATTAAAATTAAGTAATTGATGGTCAAATTAAGTAACTATATCTAAAATTAAGTAACTTCTAGAGTTGTAATTAAGTAATCACTCTCTAAAATTAAGTAACTTGAGCTAATATTAAGTAACTTGAGTCTTCAATGAGGATTCCTTTTATGAGTCCTCATTATAGTACCACCAAATTTTAACCATTCGCAACGTGGAGAGCTAAACGTTAAAAGACAAGTTCCTTTGTTCGACATTGCAGGGGCAGATCCAAGTGGTGGCGAGTGTGGGCGTCTAGGGTACCCCTATACCCCTTTGCCCTTCCCCACTCTCCCACCCACCTCTGCCCTACCTTGGATGTAATATCCCATTTGTTTCGAATAGAATTTCTGTAGCTTTTCGATCTAGTTCACTTAATCTTTGGAATAATTGGAGTATTGATTAATAATCTTTGGATGTTTAATGATGTTTTGAAGTGTTTGGAGTCTTTGGTCTTTGATGGAATTCATTCAATTTGAAGAGAGAAAAAAAAGAAATAAATTTGTTGAAGTTCCAGCCCCTGAAACGCGCATCTCGAAAGCTGGCAATTCGACGTGTCGCAGTAGAGGCTGTCATTTGCTGATTTAGTTGTCGTCTGCCATGAGACGCACGTCTCTCCTCTTGAAACGTGCGACTCTTGGCCTGGGAGGTGTGAAACGAACGTATCTTGTCTGAAACGCTCATTTCGTCCGTTAAACAGTCCCAAAATGCTGCGTTTTGATCTTCTGTGCTTATAAAACCTTATAAATCGATCCCCCTTCGTCTTCTTCACAATTCTTCACTCTAAAAACGTCCTATTTCATCTCTTTTTGCCCTCAATCCGTCTCCTTTGCAATCTTGAGGTAAAGATACCAATCTCTTTCTATTTTTGCTTCTATTTGTGCATTTACTCTTGTTGGATGCATGTAAAATGAATGGGTTTTATTGGGTTTGAATGAGTGACGGTTTTGGAGGTTAGGGTTTGGTTTTTAAGCTTATTTTTGATGAATTGGTGATAGATTTTGATGTATAATGTTAGGTTAAGTATATGAATGGTGTGAGTTTTGTTTAGTTGTGTTGAATATGTATTTTTTGTAGGGTTTTAATTATATCCGAATTTTTGGATGCAAAATTAGATGGATTGATCATGAGTTTGGGTTAGATTTTGGTTGATCTTGGGGATATAAATATGAAATTGAATGAGTTTGTGATTGGTTTTGGAGATCAAAGAGGATTGGTGTTGCTAAGGATTTAATTGGAAGAAATTAATTGGATTTTTAATGATCTTATGATTATTTGGTAAAATTGATTAATGATTTTGATGAATAAATATTATTAGATGATAATTAAGTGATTTGGAATAATGAGTGTCGGCTTGGACAAATTTTGGGATGCTTCCTTTAGTGGATTTTCTGTCGTGAGGTCAAAACTGAAATTATTCAAAAGTTCAGGTTAGATTTGTAATTCTGAAAAGTTGGGCTTAGATTTAGAATTCGAAGAGTTGATCGAATAGTTGATGGATGGTTTTGTAATTTCTAAGGGTTTGGGACATGTGTCAACATTACATGCATTTTTAGTGTTTCCTCAGTACTGGACTATACCGTATTTTGACTATGTTATAACTTGTCCATCTTCAGTTTCGTCTGACTTCTGAGGTGACCAATCATCTACTGATGGTGCCTATTAGTTAACTCGACATCCATGTGAGTCAGATGATAGATTCAAACATATAGGTTGTGTCTATTAAAATTATATGTTTTTGTTGTGTTTTGACCTTGGCATGTAATTCGGACTAATAATGGCTCGGTAACCATAAAACCTAGCGTATGTGTAATTCGTGATACGAAAAATTGTTCTGAAATGTTTGTAGATATTTTCTGTAATTAGGGAATTATATTATATGTATATCTCTCTATGTTAGGTCAGTTAAATTAAATTCGATAAACAATTATCTGCTTCGAATGTTTTTCTACTTTTGTGCTTCCAACTTCTGAAATAACTATTTATGTTATTTTTGTTTGGTTATTTTACTATTGTTTTAATATTATAATATGTATTCAATAGAATAAGATAAATTCTGTGAATATTTTTCTGTTTCTGTGTGCCATAAGAAATTATTATTAATTATTCCGATCTGTGACACCTATGCTACAGGAGTAATTGTAGTCTTTGGTATACCATTGTCTAAATATCTAATTACCAGAGTTGGTGGTAACACTATGTGTTTGGCTATACACACAAAATCAGATTAGGTGGTGGAGTCCACAACCATTAGTCAGTTAGGGAATTATCTGGTGGCAAGAGTCCACATCAGTTAGTCAGTTGGGAAATTTATCAGATATATTTGATGTTTTATCTGGGTGTTCTAATATGACTGGATTTAATAAATTTAGTAAATCTGTATTATTGCTCATGTTTTCGTAGTATATTGTATTTTAGTCTGACGAGGTATATCTTGCTAGAGCACATGGACTGCAATGCTCACGGATGTACATAGATCAGTTTCTGTTTACTACAGCTTTGAGACCCTTAGGGTGGACAAGGTACTATTTTGTTTGCCTCTATTATAATAACTAGTTGTATGATATATTTGGATTGATGTGAAGGTACGTTTTAGATGTTGCATGTTTTTGTTGTACATTAGTTATTATGTTTGAATGTATGTTGTTTGCTGAGGGTGTGAACATTTTCAAAAAACTGAATTTCAAAAGGTATATTATGTTTAGTGTGTATATGTATGTATATCAGTATATCTGCATGTGGTAGTTTTCGAAAGTATTTTCAAAACATTTTATCTGAGGGCTGGTGCTGATCTAGAATGTCATTTCCCCATTGGCTTCTCACCCCTTTTCTTTTCCTTATTTATTTTTAACTTCTCTTTAGGTAATTTTGTTGGTTGAAATCATTCAGCATTCATCACCCGGTGAGACATTTTGAAGTTGCAGTCAGTGCCATTTTGTTCGTTCCCAATTATTTATTTTGTTAGTTGTTCAATGCCGAGATATTAGTGGGTGTTTGGTTTTGTATATTTATTTCGGTAAATAGTATGATTTTATTATTTAACAAAAATATTATTTTTTATTAAAATTTATGTTTTTAAAAAAATTATTTCTATTCATTTATTAAGTTTTAAAATGGTTTAGAATTGTTTGCAAAAATTTGGTTATAAGTTATGTACTCCGAGACTTGTGTAAGATGGGTCAACCTTCCACAAACGGTTCACCTCGTACGTCTGTCATAGTCCAAAAATGGGTCGTGACAAAGGTGGTATCAGAGCGTTAGGCTCTATATTGTCTGGGTCAGTTGTGGAGCTTAGGTATTATTGATCAAGTCCGTTTGATTTGCCTCTATACTTTTCTAAGTATTCCTTTCCTACTACAACAACCGTTAGTATTCTGATGTCCATATACTTGCTTTGTTGTTTGAAATTTTTGTAGATATGCCTGATGTGCTTGATATGATTGTGGTCTGATATGTTTGTTCAATTCTAGTATGTCTGTTATCTGATAAGTTTGATATGATTGTCCGATAAGTCTGATATAATGGCCTAATGAGTCTGATATGTTATTAGATAAGCCTGATACATGTTGTCTAATATGCCTTTATCAATCCATGTATTTGTTTGTTGCATGAGCTTTAGTAAGAGACATATGGTTAGTAATGCATTTGTTAGAGGATATGATTTGCTTAGTTGAATGTCCTCACTTTGGTAATCCTCTATCTTTATGCTTCAACACATATATGCTCATTTTGAAAATTTTGCAAGCTTATGCTTATTTCTACATATGTCCTTTCGAACTTCTACAAATTTCTACATGCTTCTGTATTTGTCCTTCTAAACTTCTGCATGTTCTGTATACATTCCATTGAATTCTGATATCGGGTTCTTATCTGTAGAGCTATCCCCCTTCTTCCATATCTGGTTAATAAAATATTCAATGGGGATTGTTAGTATGCATTTTATGAATCCTTACATTGGCATTTTAGTGTTGTTTTGCATGCATTATCATTTATATTTTTGTGTTTTTATATTAATTTGTGTTTAATTGTGTCCAGTGGTTGATTTGGCAAAAATGGATGGATTTGGAGTTATTTTGAGTAAAGATTGGATTCTGGTCGTTACTGCAAGGCCTGGACATGTTATGGTTGACTTCAAAACGCACGCCTAGTGTTAAAACACACATTTTAACCACTGGAACAAACAAAAAACTTGACCAATTGAAGAGAAATTTTAGGAAGGCTATTTTTGGAACTTTCAGGAACAATTGTCAATTAGGTTTAAGTAGGCTACCTCATATATATTGGATCTGCCACTTTATTTCGTCTATCTGGGATTCTTCTGCAATTAACAATAACCATTTTCTCTTGTGTTGTTATTCCAATTATGAGCAACTAATTTTTTTTCTAGTCAATGTACAATCAAAAATTAATTGTGAGGTTCTATTTTAATTGTTCTTTACTGTTTATGCATTTATTCTATTTCTATTCTTGATTGATTAATTATTATTCTATTGATTGGATTGATAATGACCACATTGATTTAGTTAAATAAAATAATAACAACCAGTTAGATTCATAGATCCATGATTGTGTGTCTAACATAAGTGGTAAGTTAATGTTGTTATTGTGATAACGAGCTTCAACTGTCATTAGGGGAATATAATAGTCTTGCTTGAATAAACTGCAGCTTCCGAGTTTGTTGACTTGGGTAGGGTCTTTATAATGCTTAATGCAACCGGTAAATTAAACTATGCAAGGCGTCCCGAGGGTTGTTTATTTGTTAGGAAAGTAGTATGCATGGTGTTGAACTACCAAAACAATAAGTAAAGATTGGTTACTGAGTGCGTCATTTGTAACTATAATACGTTTGTAATTTTGTTACATATGATCAATTAATAAAGTGAGACGATGATGTACCTTGGCTAGAATTTTGTGATATTGATTTCTTCTTTGATAATTATGCATTCATGTTTTACTTAATTGTTTTATTTAATCATTCTGTTTGTTCACTTTTCAACCTGATCATATTTTTATTTACTATTCTTTTCTGCAGTTAGATTAAAAATTTACCAGTCTCTGTCGATTCGACCATACTTACCACCATTTTCAGTATTATTTATTTTGGGTTTAGAGTAGGAATTAATTTGCTGGTTTCGACACCCATCAAATTGTGGCGTCGTTGTCGGGGTCTGGTGTCAAAGATTTTCTCTAATTACTTTAGTTTTTAGTTTTTTTTTTCAGTTGTGTGCGTTTTCTTTTTTCTTTTGTAGGAGTATCAATTTTTCACATTAAGATGGTTGAAGAGCTCACTTTGAGAGAGTTGGTTGTTCCACCTGTTAACCTACAGCCTTTATGCGTCCAATAATAGCCATTAAATGTTGACTTTGAACTGAAATCAGGGTTGATCCAGTTATTACCAAAATTCCATGGCATGGAGAGTGAATATCCAAATAAGCACCTCAAGGAGTTTCACATTGTTTGCTCTAGTTTTAGCCCACAAGGAATATCTAAAGAGAAAATCAAGCTGAAAGAATTTCCATTTACTTTAGCTGACATATCAAAAGATTATTTGTTCTATTTACCTCTTAGTTCAGTAAACACTTGGCTGACATAGTACGATTATTTTTGGAGCGTTTCTTTCCAGCGTTTAGGGCTGTCAATTTGAGGAGAGAAATTTGCGGCATAAAACAGAATGATTTTGAGACCTTGTATGAGTATTGGGAAAGTTTTAAGAGATTATTTACTAGCTTCCCACAACATAGGATTTCTGAGCAGCTGCTAATACAATGTTTCTATGATGGGTTATTTCCATTAGAGAGAAGGATGATGGATGCAGCTAGTGGAGGTGCGATTATTAGTAAAACACCAAGGGAAGCTCAAGATCTAATTTTTGTTATAGAAGTAAATTCACAGCAATACAGTAAACATACTGAGTTTGCACCTAGAAGAGTTAATGAGGTAACCACCAAAAATTCTAATCTTGATGAACTCACTTCTTTGTTGCACAAAACGATGGTTGTAATGAATCATTTTACCAATAATCAAGCACAACATCCACCAAGAATTCATGTATATGGAATTTGTGGTGTTCAAGGACACCTTATAAGTTCTTGTCATTCACTATAAGATGATAGTCTCTTTGCTCCAGTTAATAATGTCAACAATTTTGGTGGCAATTACAGATGATATATAATCCACATTTGAACTCATACAATTCTATATGGGGAGACCATCTTAATCTAAGAAATGAAACCGACAGCAAGATCAGTCAAGTTCATCACCTTTATAAACCAATCTAGAAGAAAAAGTTCAAAGTTTAGAAGAGTTGATGAAAAACTTAGTAATAACAACTCAGCAAATTTAGCAAAGCCATACTCAACACATGCAACAATTGCAACAACAATTTCAACAAACAGAGGCTAGTATGCAAGACATGCGAAACCAAATAAGTCAAATGGCCATCTCAGTGAATAAAGTGGAGAATCAAGAGAAACTACCATCACAACCTACTATAAATCCCAGACATGACATCTATGCAATCAATCTTCACAGTGGGAAGGAAATACCTGGTGGTGATGGAAAACATGCATCTCATCAAGGCTTTGACGTAATGGGTAATACATAGAATGAAGTTGAAAAGCAAAAAGAAGAAGTTGAATAGCAAGCAGTAGCTATGAACTAAAAAAAACTACCTTTTCCCCACCATTTGGCCATGAAAAAGTAGGGGAAGGATGTTAAAGAAATCCTCAAAATGTTTGAGAAGGTGAAAATCAACATTCCACTACTAACAACAATCAAGCAAGTTACCAGGTATGCTAAATTCCTCAAAGAATTATGTACTAACAAGCCAAAACTACAAGAGAACGAGAGAATTCCTATGGGAGAAACAACTTTAGCTCTTCTGCAAAAGAAATTGTCTGTTAAAGAAAAGGACACATGTATGTTTTCTATAGCTTGTAAAATAGGGAATGTTGGTTTCGCACAAGCTATGTGTAACTTAGGTGCATCAATAAATGTGATGTCATTATCTATTTATTCATCTTTAAATGTTGGGCCTCTAAAGCATAACAATGTGGTGTTAACCCTTGCTGATAGATTTAGTGTTTTTCCTTATGGTCTTCTTGAGGATTTATTAGTTCAAGTAAAAGATTTGTTTTTTCCTACGGATTTTTATGTTCTTGATATGGAGGGAGATGGTGCACCAAATTCTGATTTATTGATCTTAGGTAAATCATTCTTGAAAACAACTAGAACAAAAATCGATGTTCATAATGGTATGCTTTCAATGGAGTTTGATGGTGTTGTTGTCAAGTTTAACATAAATGACACCATCAAACGTCCTATAAATTACCCATGTATTTATGTAATTGATTCTAATAAGCCATTAACTAAGAAGAAGGTCGAGTTTTTTTTTGGTGAACAATCGCAGGATGTTGGTGTAATCATAGGGAAGAAGAAAAAGGAACTAAAAGAAGCTGATATTTTCAGTGCTTCATGTCAAGGCCTTAACGTGATCAAGAAAATGACAACAAAGGCTCCACAGGTAAACATATCTATATTGGATACAACTAAGCATGAACCCAGAATTGTTAAGTTCCTGAAAGAATTTTGCTTCAAGAAAAAGAAAGCAAAAAAGGGGCATATGGTGCATGTTCTAAAGAACAATTCAGCCATAATTCATAAGATATTTCCACCAAAGAAGCAAGATCCAGGAGCAAAAATTCAAGTTTCAAGAAAGAAGTGGTGCGTATCAATTTTGAGAAAGGATGATAATTCAAGTTCTTCCAGCTAATAGGACATTAAAGAAGCGCTTCTTGGGAGGTAACCCAAGCTAATTTTTGTCGTAGTAATTTTATTTTGTTGTTTCTGTTCATTTTTTAATTTATTTTTGCTTCCTTCTCACCTTTATTTCAATTTTAATTTTGCCTTTCTAGCTACTAGTCCTTTGTGTGCCAAGTGTTTCTTGTTTTAATGGTTGTTTCAGTGTTTGGAGAAGAATTTTGTGCAATTCTTCATGTTTCTAGATTGATATGGCAATGTTAAAGTGCAAGAAGGAGTTATGCATCTTGAATTTTCAATCTCTGGTAGGATTTGGCTCGAACCCCACCATTTTAGTAAGCTACAGAGCATGCCTCATCCTTCCAGCAACATGGCGTTGTTTCACTTAAGAGGGAGGGGCATTTTCATCTAGTTATCCTACAAAGGTAGATTTTTATTTTGATCACAATCAAAGCGGTCCAACATCCCTAATTTTCTAATCTTCTTCCCTTTTGTTTCTCTCAAATCATGTACTGTCGCCACCACCTCTTACACTAAAGTTCAAGTTCTCTATGCCAAGAATAAATCAAGCATAGCTACTCCAGTCCATTCTATGATTATCCAAAAAAGCTTTCTTTCCTCTCTAATCTTGTACTTACTTTTGTTTTAACATTGAGGACAATGTTAGGTGTAAGTGTGGGGAGGGATTGTTTGCATGTCACATTGTTTTACAATTATTTGTGATGTTTAGTGTTGATTATTTCGTTGTTTTATTTTATTTGTGTGCAATTTGTCACATTTTCTTTTTGCATTTAGTTTTTGTGTTAGTTTCAGTTTATTATTGTGAGGGCATGTCATAGTCTGTTATGTTGCATATAGGTGTAGAGTTGCATGCGCATTGTGTTTGTCTTGTGTACGAACTAATGTTTGTTCAAATGCTTTGATGATCCAGTTTTTGAAAAAAATTTATGGCTTCATTGGCCTCTTTTAAAACCTATTATAGTTAAAAACTTGGGTTTCTATGTGCCTTAAATTTAGGATTGAATAGCCCCCGATAATAGATTTGAAAGAGTAACAATGTCATGCACAACAACATTCGAATTTTGAGACAAAAAGGGTACATATTACATGTACTCTAATTATTCTTTGTTGTGTGAATTAGTTAACTTTTAATAGAACACTACCGGAGCTTGACATGAGATGCGTTTTGAGGCCATTTTTATCTTTGAATTGAGACACTAGGATGATAAGAGGCATTGTTTGTTTAACCCCTTGTTTATCATTTCCTTTGTTCATCCACCATTCTAAATTAATCACTAGTACACCCCTTTTGAGCCTTAACCTTTTTCTTTGTTTGAACTAACTTTAACCATCCAACTTTCTTTGATAAAGGTTTACATTTGCACCTTGATTTGGGATTATTTATTAGTTAGTACATGCCAATGTTTGTTTTGAGTGTTGACGTTACATGTCATGAACGGATTATCACATCATGAATTTGATTTGAGCTTATGATTATTAAAATTCACGTGCTATCCAGTTTTTATATCTATGTTGTATTCATGCAAATGTTGTTGCAAGTAAAAAAAGAGAAAAGAGAAAAGAAAATAAAATAAAATAAAAAGAGCAATGATGAAATGGACAGTTTTGGGAAATGAGGCAGCCTTGTGAAAACGGTAGCAAAGTACTTGAATTTGCATTTAATTTGTGTTGGCTATAGACGTGAACTTATGCTTAGAAACATCAACAATGTGTGTTTGTTTTAATTGGCATGTATTAACTCGTTTTATTTTTGTTTCTCTCAACTTATTCATTGTACACCCTTATGTTTAGCCACTTTACAAGCCATTAAAAGTCCTATTTGATTGGTGAATTAATTCATGTATTTTTCTTTTGGTGGAGATTCGATTGATTATCAAGTACATGGAAAAAGCTATTATGGGTAACTTGAGTGTAAACACTTCACCCCAAACACTTTTGAGTGATTGAGTGACATCCGTGAAAGTGTGGTTTTGCTATTCCTTAGGGGGCATTATCAATGTGGAGATAATCTTTTAAACTGTTGGCTAGCCTGACACTAGTTGTGTTCTTTCTTAAATATTCAGTACATATCGATTTTTGTGAAACTAGATGTGGGAATAGAAAGGCTGATTTGAAGTTGTTTTTCTCATTATCTTTGCATTATCATATGCTTGAGGACAAACATGGTTTAAGTGTGGAGAGATTTGTTAGTATGCATTTTATGCATCCTTACATTGGAATTTTAGTGTTGTTTTGCATGCATTATCATTCATATTTCTGTATTTTTATGTTACTTTGTGTTTAATTGTGTCCAGGGGTTGATTTGGTAAAAAAATATGGATTTGGAGCTGTTCTGAGTAAAGATTAGATTCTGGTTGTTACTGCAAGGCCTAGACGTGTTGGGGCTAACTTCAAAACGCGCGCCTAGTGTTGAAACACACATTTTAATCACTGGAACATTCAAAAAACGTGACCAATTGAAGAGAAATTTTAGGAAGACTATTTTTGGAACTTTCAAGAATAATTGTCAATTAGGTTTAAGTGGGCTACCCCATATATATTGGAGCCGCCACTTTATTTCTTCTATCTGGGATTATTTTGCAATTAATAGCAACCATTTTCTCTTATGTTCTTATTCCGATTGTGAACAACTAAGTTCTTTTTCTAGTCAAGGTATAATCAAAAATTAATTGTGAGATTTTGTTTTAATTGTTCTTTACTGTTTATACATTTATTCTATTTTTGTTCTTGATTGATTAATTATTATTCTGTTGATTGGATTGATGATGGTCACATTGATTTAGTTAATAGAATAATAACAATCAGTTAGATTCGTAAATCCATGATTGTGTGTCTGACATAAGTGGTAAGTTAATGTTGTTGTTGTGGTAACAGGTTTCGACTGTCATTAGTGGAATAGAATAGTCTTGCTTGAATAAACTGCGGCTTTCGATTTTGTTGGCTTCGGTAGGAATCCTTAATCCAATCGATAAATTAAACTCTGCAGGGCGTCCTGGAACTACCGAAATAATAAGTAAAGATTGGCTACTGAGTGCATCACCTGTAACTATAACCTGCCTGTATGAACAATATTGATTTATCTTTTGTTACATGTGTTCAATTAATAAAGTGAGACGACAATGTACCTTGGCTAGACTTTCATGATATTGATTTCTTCTTTGATAATTCTGCATTCCTGTTTTATTTAATTGTTTTATTTAATCATTCTGTTTGTTCGCTTTTCAACCTGGTCATATATTTATTTATTGTTCTTTTCTACAATTAGATAGAATTTTCACTAGTCTCTGTGGATTCGACCCTACTTACCACCATCCTCAAATATTATTTATTTTGGGCTTAGAGTATGAATTAATTTGCTGGTTTCGACACCCATCAAGAATCTTATTGAAGGTTCTTCATTCCTAAGTATTGGGTGTAGTTGGTTTAGTGATGCAATGATTTGTAAACGTATCTTTGGAGAGTGAATAATTTAGTGAAATATCAGTAGCGAGAGCAATTGTTCTCTAAAAAATGGTGTGAGGTAGAGATACCATCTGTTAGGCGTTAGTTTGTTATTGTCTGCACTGGTGACATCTAGAAAATTTGGAGAATTTGAAGAATAAGAGATAAACAATTGATCTATTAGTGCATGGGTGATCAATGAGAGTGATCTTAGATTTGATATCAAGAGATAAAATGGTACTACGAGACTGTTAAATGCGTGGGAGCTTAATGATATTGATAAGTATAAATTGTTTGAGGAATTAGCAGATTAGTCCAGTAATGATTAATGATAGATTTATAGTTAGATTTTTGTGGTGTATTAGAGTCAAATTTGTTAATATCAGGAATTGAATTTCATGATATATGTATTACTTGATGTTAATTAGAGTGAAATAGTTTTGGAGTACTAAAGGTTGTGAAGTACTAAGAGTATGGTTAATGGACCGATTTACGAATATATTTGTTGATATGAGAACAAATCTAATAATTTGTGTTTGGGAGATAATTAGACTAAAAAAAAAGAATGGCATGGAGACCGATATTCTAATTCTAGTGACTTTGAGGATATTCGGTACATGATAAATGGGGCTTACCATTGAATATGTTAGTATAATAGCCTGAAGATAAAAGTGAAACGAAATTATTGATTTGGTGACAAATTCATTTGATGATTTCTTTGATTCATTTGATGATTACTTTGATGATTTCTGACAATGATTGTTGGTATGATCACATCGATGACTGACACTTTTGTTCGAGGTTAAACAATTACAATAAGGAGTATGTAGTGATAGTGTAATTATGATGGCAATATGAAATTTACTAACAAAACTTGAGGATTCGATTGGATTCGATATGAATTGGTTTACATGATTGAATGATTATAAGTACGGATATGTCATGAGGTCAATTGTGAGTATATGGATTAAAGTTATTAAATTTATCATATTGATTTTAAAAAAATAACAATTCAAGGGTAGATAATAATATGGTAAAATTTTAAAAAATTGAATAAAAAATTCATAAGAAATTGGTCAATCAAGAAACAAAATTTCTAATTCTCCCTAACAAAACAACCATACTTGCATAAAAAAAAAAGAAATAAATAAAAATTGATGTTGCCATCATGGCGGTGGATTTGTAGTTGCATAACAAATTTCCCGACTCGTGGCATGTCTCTTTACAAGTTGGCTATGAATTTGTAATTGAACAAAAATTACAAATTGGCTATGAATTGTCAAATCAATTGCTGAAACTAGAAATAAAAAAATGGAGTGGGCGGGAACCCATCATGGCATAGTGACAGAGGAAACCAAAAACAATAAGAAAAATGATATTGAGCTTACAAAGTCCGGACCTGAAAATTACGATCTTTCTTTCACTTTTCTGAATTTGTAGTCGTCAATGTCTGTTGAGTCTAGGTGTTTTTTTGGAGAAAAGACAAATGAGCCATAGCTCAGTTCCAAGCCGGCTCAAGAATGAGTAGTAGGGACCTTGGAAGTTTTTAATGTGCTGGCATTATTTCAGTCATTGGATTAAAAGAATACAATCAAGGCCATTAAAAGGAGACAGATCCAAAAGATCATAGCCGGACCCGAACGATGAGTTGCTTTCTTTTCTTGTCCAGTCTTTGTCAAGCACTGAATACGGAAGCAATGCTTAGGCCGGTTGTAACCGGTTTAAGAATGGGGCTACTATTTTTACTCAGATGAATTGGAATGTATTTCTGTATCCCGATTTTTGCGTCAGG
>CAODLS012662529.1:0-10630 GCA_948243855.1 Flueggea neowawraea
TAATAAAATTGATACAACTGTAAATATTAAGTAATGTTTACTAAACTCACATTAAAATATCAAAAGACCATTCATATGCCAATCAAGTAACAATTCCCACAAAATCATCCCAAATAAGAAAATACCATCTCTAAACAACAAAAGCATACTCATAGGTAACTCTTCAACTTACTTGTTGTCTGAAACATTATAATGTATATGATTACCCCCTATTTTCTCAATGATACACAGAAATTAAGAAAATTAATTTATTTAATAAATAAACTTAAGTAATTTTTTTCTTATTAATGTCTATTTCTATGAAATTTGGTGATGATAATAAAGGATAATTAGAAAATTGGAAAAGAAAATCTACAACTTTTTTGATTTCTTAAAAGTTGTTAACTTTGGTTTTGATGATGATGATTGCAAAACATTCATGAAAGATATGCTAAGTTGCAAACTTGTTGATATCTTGATACAAAGCACGTTATGCCTGTGCAAATCACGTTGATCATGTTGAAAATGACATTAATGCGCCTTACAATGCATACAAGGCGCGCAGATCATCCATGAAAGATGAGCAAAGCATCAGACATTCATTAACGCACGTTAAGAAGGATGCAATGCACGTTATTGGAATTGCTAAGTGATACAAGGCACGTTGTAGAGAAAAAAGTACAACCTTTGATGAAGTGCTCAATGCACGTTACACAAGGTGCAACACACGTTGACGAGGTCAGATGAGAATAAAGCCAAGACGCTTATCGGGATTTGAATTTGAATATTCTCTAACACACTGACGTGGATTAAAGGTGCAATCTTGAGTTGAAGTCGATAATGCACGTTGCAGAGGGTGTAAGTCACGTTGTAGATTCACTGGGTGAAATGTGCATATTTTGGAACGAAGGCCAACACACTTTGAACAAGCCACTAGTCATGTTGATATATGATCAACGTGTTGGATCATGGGTGATCAACATTAAGTTCCTTTTATGTTTTGATAATGTGCAAAATATTTGACTTAGAGTTAAACACGTTGGAAAGCTCGAAATCACGAAACAAACTGTTGAAGTAGTCAACATATGTTACAATGTGTACAACGTACGTCACAGTGGGACACAACATACGTTATTGTATATCAACGTACATGAAGAAGAGCCAAAATGCAAACAAAACCCACTGGAATGCTGAAGTGCCAATACAACGTATGTTAGGTAATGACAACGTACATCATCTGGAGATATGGCTATGAACAACGTACGTTAAGGAAGAACAACGTATGCAGACCTGGAGAATTTGCAGACAACGTAAGCAGGCTTGGTACGTCATGTTGGATCATGGGTGATCAATAATAATTTCCTTATGTGTTTTGATGATGTACAAAAGGTTTTGATGATGAGCAAAACGTTTGACTTGAAGTGGAACACGTTGGAGAGCTCAAAATTGCAAAACAAGCCACTGCATGTTGATCAACACACTTTATACATGTGCAATGTACGCAAAGGAATCCACAATGTATGTTCTCAAACAACAATATACGTAGACCTGGCACAGAAAAGAAACAAAGGCTACTGGATTGTTCCAGATCAAAAATAGCGTACATCATACATGTACAACGTACGTAGTGAAGGATCACAACGTACGCAGAGAAAAGTCAATGTACGTTATCTAGGAAGCCGACATGATCAACGTACATCACAATTATTGCAACGCACGTTATCTGGAAATGCAGCAAGATCAACGTACGTCTTGTAATGGCAACGTACGTTAGCTGAGTCATAGAAAGCTGCAGAAGCATTAAATGCACTCTAACGGCTAATTTCTTCAAAGCAACGGTCATATGGCATGAAAATGCTATGAATACATCAAGACAAGGGCAAAAACGTGTTAAACAATCTCAGAATTCATTGTGCCAAATTTTCTATCAATTCCAACCAAGAAAAATAGCCAATCAAGTTAGAGATCAAAGTTCAAGCATCAAACTCAAATATCCACCTCTAGCATAGAGCTTTATCTGTTGTAAACAATTTGTATATACTTTGAGAGTGTGAGAAAGGTTTGTTATAAGCCTATAGAAAATGACATTGTAGAGGTTTATTGTAAGCCTATAGAAAACATTATTATAGAGAGGTTTGTTGTGAACCTAAGGAAAACAACATTGTGTAGGCCTTAGAGGTGTTGAGCCAGAATCAACCTCGTGTATTGGCTTTGTTGGATTGAGTCGTAATCAATCACCGTTATAGTGAAAATCCTAAGTGGTGAGACTTAGTAGTGGATGTACGCAAGGTTGGTCGAACCACTATAAATCTTGGTGTTGATTTCTCTCTCTCATCTCTAGTCGCTTCCGCTATCCACTCAATAGACCAAAAATTCTCCAACACAACGCACATTGATGACTATCCATTCAAGGCCATGACTAACAGAGTTCTTGCAATGCGCGTTGAATTGCTATCAAGTCACGCAGAACTTAATGGCACAAAGTACAACACACGTTGCAGGAGATACAACGCACGTTGTACAAGGTGACGTCATTTAAAACAGAATATTTCATTATCTCACAACGGCTACTTCGAGGTTCTAACAGTTATATCTTCAAGGGTGGCTATAGATAGACGTCCCTTGACAGAAAAGAAGTAAGAGAGACATTTGTTAAGACTTGTTATTAATTTTATCTCCCACTTCTACCTTTCTAACACATTTGAGCTATTTATTTGCTATCCTATTTTTGGGTTTGTGTGAACTTAAAATCTGTTATACACTTGGGTTAAATCTGTAACAAGCAAGGTTGTTTGCTTGGGGTAGATATGATTTCTTGTTGTGCCTTAGAAAACAAGAGTGGTTGCTAGTGAGCCTTAGAAAACTAGAGTTTGGTTTGACTTGTTGATCCTGCGAAAACAAATGGTCAGGTTTGCTAATTGAGCCCGTAAAAACTAATGGTTAAGGTTTTCTAGTTGAGCCTGCAAAAACTAGGGAAATTGTTTTCTTGTTAAGCCCACAAAAACAATGTGTAAAGGTTTTCTTGTTGATCCTGCAAAAAAAGATGTATGGGTTTTTGCCTCCACCCGCAAATGAGGTTGATAGTGGATTGAAATTTTCTAGTTGAGGTTAGAGGAGTGGGCATAGGTCAAGAGGACCGAACCACTATAAATATTGGGCTTTGATTTCTCTCTTCCTACTCTTTTTACTTTGTCTTGCACTTGCATTTAATTTACTTTATTGTTGAGTGTGGATTGGATTTTTAGAGCTTCCGCATTTACTTTTTGATTTAAGTTTGAAAGAAAATTTTGTTATTTGTTTTAATTTGTAAAAGATTTTCATAAAAGTTTTTAATTTGCCAAAAATCTAATTCACTCCCTCTTGGATTGTCATTCTATTCCTCATACTGGGACTTTCAAAAGTGAATTAAATTGAAATAAAATAAAAAAGGAATATTATTATGAAACTAATAGAATATTAGTTTACGTATTAAAAATATTATTAGGTTTTTTTATATTATAGTGATTAATTATTGGAATTTTGTATTCAAGAATTTTTTATATTATGGTGAATAGAGCATTACTTTTTTTATCTTAAAAAACAGTAGAAAAAAAAAAGAAAAAGAAACTGAATACATTTTTAAAATTAAATTGCAATTTTTAATACACTTTTAATGATTAAAATTATGGGTGGTGGTGGATTGGTCCGATAGGACAGCTTATTAAAATTTCGGGAAAAATAGAGATTTATACTAAAATAAAATGCCACTTTTTAATTTTGTCACAACAGAAACTTGTTTCTAAAAATAGAAACAAGGAAGACACCAATCTCCAAAATGCCATTTTTGGAAAAGCAAGCAAGAAATTGTCGAATTGTTGGGAAAATTGATTTTTTCGTGGGAAATTATATTTTTTAAAATAATAAAATATTTTTAGTCCATATTTTATTTTTTTGGTTCATAATGGTTCACATATAAAATATACAGTTCATATTTTTAAAACGAATTTTACCCTCAAAAAATATTTTTTTCATGATCGATTTTGATGTTCACAATGGTTCAAAAATAGAGCACATAGTACATATTTTTTATTTTTTTGACGTTCATAATGGTTCACAAAATAATTTACATTTTAAATTTTGAAGTTTCACAGTAGAGTACAATTTTGAAGTTTGCAATAGTTCACAAAATACAAATTTTAAAAAAAATCTAAATGATTTTTTAAAATTATTTAACAAATTTTTCTTGAATCTTTTAAAGCTTTTTTGAGGTTTACAATGGTGTACAGACATTATTGTGAACCATTGTAAGCCAAAAAAAAAATAATAGTTTACAATAAATATTTTTTAAAAATAAACCAAGAGAGTAAAAAATGTACAGCAGGGCTAAAAATGTAAAAAGCCAAGAGGAAATAGCAGTTAGGGTTTCCAAGAAACCCTAGCCGCTGCCAGAACGAGATCGGAGAGAGGTGCGACAGGAGAGGACGACGTGACGACAAGAGAACACGATGGGAGAGGACAATGTGACGGCGAGAGGATGCGAGGGAGAGAGGCGCGACTGAAAGGACACGACGGAGAGAGGCGCGACAGAAAGGACACGACGGAGAGAGGCGCCATAGGAGAGGACGATGTGACAGAGAGAGGACAGCGACAAAGGAGTGACGGAGACATGACGCGACAAAGGAGAGCGATGGACGAAAGGAGGACAAGCGTCAACTGAGAATAAGCAGAGAGGAGACGACGAAGACAGTCCCGTCACGACGAAGGAGTGAGACGACGGAGGAGAGCCGGTAACGACAACAGAAGATGATGGAGAGGACGACGGAGGAAGGAAAGAAGAGAGAGGAACAATGCTAGGGTTTGGGAGGAGGAGAGAGAGATGGTGAGGAGGAGAGAGAGAAAAATAAAGGAAAAATTAAAAATTTATATGAAATTAATATGGGATTTTTAAAACTTAATTTAAAACAAGTTATCATTTTAAAAATCAAACTTAAAAAACGACATTTTTATAAAATAAAAATATAGTGTATCAATTTTTAAAAGTGAGGCAAAAAAACTCCATACGGCGTAATTAACACAAAAATTTCCACGAATACTGCAGCACAGCCCACCGAACTAAAATTTTAGATCCATTATCAATTCTGTGAACTGTGACATGCCCCACGACACCACATAGTGAAACTTTTTAAATTACCGCACCGTGACAGCTATAGTATGCATTCTATTGAAATGGGACTTTTCGATTTGGTGGTTAACTTTCTACGAGTATCTTCGATGTTTTCTTTAATTTATCATTTTTTATAATAAAAAGTTATTTATTAAAATATTTTTAATTTTAATTTTATTTTATTCTTTATTTTTAAAAATAATAAAAAGAGTAATTTTGACTAATTATTTTTATTGAGTACAAATGACACTTTATTTAGTCTATTATTAATGAAATTTTCTCTTTTTATATATTTATTCTCATTTACTAATTTCTTTTAAATATTTTATAAATTTTAACAAAATAAAGAGTTGAGTAAAGAGTAACATTAGAAATGATATTTATTTTCAATCTATATAATGAATGGTGCTATCTATTTTCATTAAAAATGCTAGTTAAAAATACATAGTAGCATTGGAAATGCTTTAATTTAAATACAGATTCTAATATTTTTAGACAAATTCATTTTCACCTTAAAAAATTTGTCCTAATAATTCTACTATTTATTATATTCATATATTCCAATTTTTTATTTATATTTTGCTATATTTCTTTAAAAAATACTTTAATGACATGGAACATATTTATTTCAACACCAACAAATTGATTAATCAGGAAAGCTTTTTTAAGTTGATTATAGTTGAAGAGTTTTATAATCATGTGCCATGCACTAATACTCTATGACCTCTTTATATAAATAAATCATAAGGACATCATGTTCATGATACCCCATATCCGATCCCACAATTGACATTTTTAATCAGACATGCCAAGAATTCCGGTCATTTTGGATCTTATAAAATCTCAAAAAATTTTAACACCTATAATGATCAACATAGAAAAACGCGAAGACCCTAAAAACAACTACTACTAAATATTCAACAATATATTTTTTAATAAGTCTATGTCTTTGAGATGTTATCTATTTAGAATACAAAAAGTATTAAGCTCCTATATTCTACTTATTTAAAAGCAATATATGAAGGTCAAGTTGGTTGGCTGAGGTAGTCTCACCCCTCTCATACCTTGAAGGTTGTGGATTCGAACTTACCAAAGAGAGGAAAAAAGGATTTAAGGATAGTATAGGCATACATTATATTTCTATTAAAAAAACAATATATGACAAAATCCATATAAAACTAATAATGAAAAGTTCAAAGACTTTTTGTTAAATTCCGTATAATATTCAACTTCATAGCCTTGAGAGCATTTTTTTTTTCTATTGTCGTTAAACAACCCTAGCTGCATTCTAAGTTCCCATGTTCGATATGATTTTTCCGAATTTCGTCCATTGCTTGGGAAGATAGTAGAATCGAATTTCGATCCTTCATTACAAAATTTGATTCAACAATAAGTTTATGCTTGAATGTGTAAAACTTTTACACTATATAGGATATATAGTGAATCTATAGTGTTATTAATAGATTTGTAGTTTACTGGTACTTGAGCCACTTTAACATTAAGGGGTCGAAAGTTCAATATCTGATGAGAGTAAATTGTTGGAAAACTAAATTTGATTTTAATGATAACAAAACATTTATGAAATATCAAGGGATTATGCGAAGTATTAGAGTTGTTGAAGAGTGAGGAAGATACAAAATTTGAAAATCTGATGATCTTACGCACGTGTTATGCATGTAAGCTGGAAATCCAAAGAACTTGCATACGTAAGCGTAATGCTGTGTACGTAAACTAGAAATTTGATTGAAGACATTGCATATGTAAGATTTGGTCCAGGTTGAGGCGAAGACATTTGTAATAAGCAAAGTTAGACATATAAAACCAACTTGACATCTTATGTACGCAAGCATAAGTTGGCTTCCTTCAAGAAATATTTAATCTTTGATTCCCTTCAAGAAATATTTGTTTCCTTTTCTTTGACGAGTCATTTTATTCACTCCCACCAATGATCGAACTCACGACTTTTTGACACTGAAATTGGTTTTAGTACCAATAAGTTATAAATCTATTGGTAGAAACATTTGTTTCGTGAAACAGTCTTGAATAAGCCACCAGTTACTTCGCTACTAATTATATTGTTGTTTCATGATTGCAAGAAATAAATTATAAAACTTGTCAAGAATCTTGTTAATTTGGACTAAATTTTCTGTAAATTTTGATGATTCTCCTAAATATAAACTATCAAAAAAGAACAAAACATCTAGCTTTAGGAGAACAACAAAAAGTAGCAAAATATATCATAATTGAAGCTTCCAACTCTACTTGAAATTTTTTGAAAAAAAATAACTATTTAATTTAAGATATCTGGCTACACAACAAGATTAGTTGTGGTTTTTAATAGTTTGTTTAGAATCAACAACATTTAGTACGTTTCCACTATAAAGAATATTAAACATTTTTTTCTTAAGTAGTATCATTGTTTTTATTTTTTATTATTCAAAACCCTATTATCCATTATATATTTTTCACAATCTGCTAAACCTATACTTCCCAATAATTACCATTATATATATATAATATTTTCTATTTAAATACTAGTTAAAGGATTCAAAATAATGATGATCTTTTTTGCAGGAGTATCCGGTGCTTCAAATACCGTTTAACAAATCGTTAAAAGAGTCATTGTTGAGAGTTGAGAGAGAGAGGTGTAGTGGTAACTGGTAAGGTTGAAATATATAGGGAAGGAGGTGGTGGAGGTGTGTCACATGGAAATGAAACAGGAGGAGGAGAGGACGTACAGTAAGATACTCTCACCGTTGTCGGATGAAAATATACATCTCAGTTTATGGTGTTTCAATAATAATCCCACAGTAAGCAAGTAAATAGTACTGATATTCCACAATGTTCTCTCCTCTCCTCCCATCTCTTTGGCTTCTTTCTCCTTGGAATGTGTGTTTCGAATCTCCCTCCCTCCTTTCTTTTAGTTTCCCTCTCTTCCATTCTCACTTTCCTATAATTTCTACTTCCACTCCTATTTTTTTTTGTAAATTATTTTTGTTTTCATCAAAAATTAAATTTTAAATTTTTTACTATTAGAGATGATTACAATATCAATAAAACTACAAATTTATTAGTATACTACAAATTTTTTATCTTCTTTGATTTCAATGTGCAAAATTATTTATTTTCGATAAATTAAATATCAAACAGTCAACAAATTATGTATTAATGAGTTTTGGTGGTTGTAAAAGTTTAAAATTATAATTATTAAGAATTATTGAATATGTAATACGTAGAGAAATGCAACAATTCACCATTATTATGAAGAAGTCATTCAACCCACCATATAGCACCAACAATAAAGAAGTAATTCAAATGATACAAGTCTTAACTATTATAATTTTTATGTCTTAATTAAATAATCAAGTTATCGAAAGGTTGAACAAAACAATTCAAAAAAAAATTATATTTAAAAACAGCTGTTGGAGTAATAACTATACTACATTGAAATTATAATTAATCCAATGCCAAGATATCGCAAATTCTATATTTAATAGAAGAAAAAAGACTTTTCAAAAGAAGAGTAATGTATTGTACTTAATAAAAATGTTACAATATGTTTATATCACTTGAAAAGATTAGTCAATGACCCCACCCTCCCCTCCCCCAAAAAAAATAAAATAATAGTATATTTCATATGTATGAAAATAAAAGATTAGATATAAAAAAATATATGTCCTATAAACAGTGAAATCTTAACGAACAAGGGCAAAATACTTTATAAAATAGCGTCCATATGGAAATATCGTAATCGATTTCTGGTTGTCTTTATGCAAAATGAGGGCTGTAATTATTAGGTTACTCGTAATTCACGGTCTTTAAATTCATTTCGTGAGAAACCTACTCAGCGTTTTTATTGTTATTTTGTTAAAGTCTCTAGTTCCTAACTCCTCAGTTTTTTCATCCATAACTCAGGAACTACTTTAAGAGTCATGCGAGATTTCTACTCAGCTTTCCACTAAACACAATTTTATTTTAATCCGTTTAAGTAAATCTGACCGTTGGATCAAAACGATCCAAAGGTCAAATTTTGTTTAAAAAAAAGCATGTGTGTGTCATGCGCGGGATCAGTAGGCCCCGCGCTTGACACATGTATCTCGTCTTCTCATAGGAGGATGAACTATGACATGAAGACGCAGTAATACGTCCTTATATTAGTACGAGATCCTAAGCGCGTTGTGAGTGGCATTAGAATTTTCTCAAAGCAATTCCATGCAACTTTTTTCTATTATCTTAAAAGAAAATTTCATGATTCCAAAGCACCAAACACCAATTAAAAAGTGGAAGTAGACAAAAAAAAAAAGTAAAAGAGAGAATCCTTTTTTTTTTCTTATTTCATGGCCCATGCTACATGCCAGAGCTGGAAACCCACTTACTGGCACATGTACTTTAACTAAGAAAATTTTTTTCTAAAAATAAAATATGAATATGACCTTTCAAAATATATCAAAATTCAACAAAAGTGTGGGAAGGAAATGTTAATTTTATCATTCAGCACTGCTATACCGAATTTCCCATACTCAATTTTCAGGCCAATTGATTATATGGAAGCAATTTTTTTTGCTTCTATACACCAAATTAAAAGATGAATTCAAAATGATCATAGAAAAAAGAAAAATCCTAAAAAAATTAATTCTCTTCTTAATTTAATCTCACTTGGCCATGGTTTCATCAACATACTCATGGTCTTTAGTGTGTGTGTGGTTCAATCAATTGTTGGAGAATTGTGGTTGGTTCAATGGAAATGGTGCATGCTGATCATGAGTATTCCATGGCCAAAACCCTTGTTGCTGATCTTCCATCCCATTGAACATGTTGCAGAAATTCTCTTCTTGAACCAGTTGGTGAAGGTCTGGTCTTGCTGAGCCCTGGTGAAGAAGATGAGTCATGCTTGTAGACCTCATTGATGATGAAGTAGTGGTGAAGAGATGTTTAGTACTTAGTTGTGAAGAAACTGGACTGGTTGTCGTCATTGTTGTTCTTGTTCTTGAGATGTCCAAGTTTACATCACAACTATTTTCACTTCCATTGCTCCATGAACCTTCATTATTTTCTTTCTTCACGTTATTCACTTCTTTCGAGTCTCTAGTACTTCTCAGAGCCAGCAACTGAAGAAAAACAAAAAGAATAATTCATATATATATATTTATGCAAATAACTTCATGTTTGCAGTTTATTGATACAGGAATACTTCAGTACAAAGGGTTGAGAGTTCGATTATAGCAAAATAATCTTGACATGAAAATGTTGGACAGTTTCAACTTTCAAGTTGAAGAAATGTGGTTAAATAAATGGCAACTGTGTCAACTTGAAAGCAATACATGAAACCAAATTAATTAAACTATATTAATGTTCCTGATCATGAGATGCTTTTCTGACACTGACAATCAGAAAGTTATGATCAACTAATCCATTACTTTATAAAGTAAAATGAGGAATTATGATGCAACTTTTTGGAAGTCATGATTCATTAACTATTTATGTAAATGGACTAATTAAGCCAATATA
>CAODLS012662656.1:0-11210 GCA_948243855.1 Flueggea neowawraea
AATATATTGTAGAAAGGGTTTTAAATTGGAGAATATAGTAATGATGATAGGAATAATTCTTGATCATTCAACTTTGTTAACTGAGATATGCTTGTTTTGCAGATACTGGGAGAACGAGAAGGTCCGACTTGATTACAGGCCTGTTCATATGAATACATTAAACGATGAGGTTGCTACATTCCCACCCAAAGCGCGTGTTTATTGATACATGTCGTCGTTTTCTGGTTCAAAAATGCTGGACATTGCGTATGGAGATGATTCGCAAGATGCAATAATCCTGGAAAAGATAAATAAACATGCAGTTGCAATAAATTATTTTGGGTACATGTTTTGACCATGATTGTTGCTTTCATGGAGGATTGAAAGAAAGCAGATTATATTAACGCAACTGTTCTGATTATTGAATTTAAAGCTGAAAGTTCTTTGCTGGCTTCTAACTTAACTTTGTGCTGGAATTTTGTCGAAAGTATTTATTTGTAGTATAGTCACTGGTTTAAAGAGACGGGTACTTTGGTCTGATTTGCTTAGTATTTCTCTGCTATTTGTATGAGCCGACCAAGGCAAATGAATAAACTACCGTGGTCTTAATAGTGGAATGTTTTGGTATTTTTAATTGCAGGATTTTTCATTTACTGAAATTGAAACCCTGCGTATAAAGTAAAGAAAAAAGAATGTCATTGATGATGAAGTTTCATACTAGTTTTTTAGTGCATTGTGAGATGTGAGGACGAACCAAAGACTAAAAATAATTAGCACTAATAAAGGATAATAAACACCAATCATCTACGCTATCAATGGGGCCTATCTTTAAGGCATCATTAGATTGTTTAATTTGTTTGATTACTGTCGTGATGACTAATGGAAGCAACTTCTAAAGTTCCAAAACGTGAATCCTTTTTCCCTTCAAGAAAGGTGGAACATCTAATGAGTAGCTTGTTGAATTGTCAAACTAGCCGAGTCACCCTTTTATTAAGGGGAGAAAAAAAGCAGTGTTACCCACTGCAAAGTGTTAATTAAACGTCTTTCCATGATGACAATTAGCCGCCCAAACGCTAACGAGTACTACTTCCACTATTTGCAATCTTCGGAACAAATCATCACTTTCGTTGAGCCTTTTGATTGGAATACAGAACCAATTTTTCAAAATAATCACTTCCTCTTTGTGGTTCAAACGGATGAATGCGTAACAAAACATTCAGAAACAAGTAGAAATGACATGCAAAAAGACGGATGTGTTGTTTGATGTAAATTCGAAAAAAGTAGATTGTATAATAAAAAAAATACGTAGAATGGTTTGTATTTGGAGACGCAGATTAGAAGTTGTTAAACGCAGTATACGTGTGCAGCCAACTCCAAATTGAAGGTTGAGCCTCTTTTGTAAAGAAAAAAAAAAAGAAGTGAAATTGTCAACAATCTATTGAAGGGAAAGGGTGGGTGGTGTTACCTAATTTGACTGTGTTTCGGACTTTGTTGTAAGACATAGAGTGTGGTCCATATCAGAGAGAGGGAGGTTAGTCACTAGCAGTGGCAGGTAGCCATTGCCAAACGGGCCACTACGAACTGAAGAAGAAAGATGGTAACAGCTGCTTCATAGAATGAAAATACGAAGTCATTTATCTTTAGCATGATGACATAGCATTAGAACAAGGCTAAACTATCGCTCTCTGAGGATTTTTTTTTGTTGATAAATCCAAGTCGTCCTGTTTAGTAAATACTCACAAACGTGTGAGAAAAATTATTTTCATAAATTTCTACCAATGAGAGAGCCACGTAGCGTAAGGCACAACAATATCAATACTCAATTCTACTAGAAATGGACCCTTTTTTTATTTATTTTAAAAAGCAGTTGTCTATCTCTTTTAACAGGAAAAGAGAAAAACAAACATACAATCATGAATGATATGTTTTAACTAAATAGTATAGTAGTTTCTTAATAGCATACAGATTATTAATTTAATTGATTAGTTAATTATGTGTGCATACAATATCACTATTTATTTTTAAATACTATTCAACTATTTAATTAATAAAATAATAACTTTTAATATATTTTCTCTCTTATACATAAATTTTAAAAATATATATATATAAATAAAAATAAAATAATATTTTTACCTCCTTAAATTTGTGTATACGGTTGGACTTGCGCTAACAAATTTCAATGCAATGTGCTGCTAAACAAAGCATCTCAAGGCATGCTCCCTCGACTTTAATCCACTGCTTTGGCTTGCAAAAGAAAGACGACAGAGATTCAACTAAATTCATTTGAATAAATTAGTCCCGACAGCCCATAAAGCCACATCAATATTTTAAATCAAAGAAGATAAAGAAAGGGTAGTCTTTTTTTGTGCCCAAAGACATGATTTATCTTTAAAGTTGTAAGTATTCTTAAAATATTACCTCAATTTTTCAAATATTTAGAACACCCCAAATTTTGTTTAAGTCATCTGAGCTAAGTACACATGGCATAAAGAGTATAATCGCTTGATTATGAGTAAAATTTTCACTTGTAGAATGCAAATGTGGAGCAAAAGACAAGATTTAATTAATAAATCATAAACCAACCCATACAATTAAAATTCAACCAACCCAAATATTAAAACCCAAACGAAAACTAAAACCAATCTAAACCAACCTATCAAATAGAGATCGGGAAAAAAAAAATCAAATCCAAACATTATAGCTTCAATTTTGGCGTTGGAGGCCACAAAGCTTCGTGATTGAGACTAATGTGTTCAGGTCCTCTCTCTCTCCTTTCCATCGTTTCTCTCATGTCTCTCTCTCACGTCCATTATCATCTCTCCATCTCACCTCCATCTCTCTAATCACTCCATCAATTCTTCACCTTTGTCTCTCTATCTTCCCCTTCTTTTGATTGCTAAAAATAGGAAAAAGAAAAGAATAGAGCTTTATTAGTTTGTGGGTTTCAGCACAATTCAAAAATTGGAGGATTTGATTTGTGGGTTTTCTTTAACTGATGGGTTTTGGCATTTCAATTTCTTTTGGATTTGATATTGGTTTCAGTGAAGGAAGAAATAGAGAGAGGGAAAGGGGTGGTGGTCAATTGTTGGGGGTAGAGAGAGAAATGGATGGTGGACATGGTGATGATGGTGATTGGTGGTGTTGGATTTGTGTGTTTGAATGTTTGAAGAAGACGGTGATTTGAGAAGAAGATTCCAGGTGCCACTGGGTTGGCTGGTTGGGTTTGTGATGGGTGGTTGGTTGGTTGCTTTAATTGTGGGTAAGTTGCCAAGGTAGTGGTTTTTTAGATGATTAAGATAAAAGAAAAAAAAACATTGATTGAGATTAAAAAATTTGAGATGTGATTTTACTCATGACACGTCAAAACGCGTGATGTGCACCACGCCTCTAGTTTTGACTAATATAGTTGAAGCAGGGCAAACTATGTTTGTGTTGAATGCCTAGAATGTGCATCGTGTAATCAGGACATGTAACCTCTTCGTCAGCATACAAGCCCCAAACGTCTAGCTACATTAGTGATCTCAAGTCTTGAGCATCATTATAACAACGACAGATTTTACTCAAATAAAGCAAACATTAAGGGGGGCAAAACAAAGCAATTATTTTGAGGAATTATAATCACTATGATTAGATATATATAATTGTTGCACTAAGTTGTTACATAAATCAAACGTTCAAGAAATATCGAAAAAAAAAATTGGAGAATGAATGAAGGGTCGAGTATAAATATAGACGTTGGAGGAAGTTGACTAGGAGTGCGGATGAGAAGAAAGCGACACCATCAACGAACGGAGACCAAAGCTCAGAAAGAATAGCTTTCGTTTGTGGTGTTTGTGGTTTTTGAATCCGTCAAAACTTCCTCCACCGTTGCTTTTGCGCTAATTCCATTTCAATTTTGGTCCAAAAATGGCCTCTCCATGGATCCCACGTCACTTCCTTTGGGAAAATTACAGATCCCTTCACAAATAAGTGCCAACTTTATAAAATTGCCCACTTTGTTAAGTTATTTTTAAAACTCTGCCAGCCAGAAACCATTTACAGGAATTTAAAAATCTAAAATTTTGTTAAATTTTAGTGTACAGCATGGATAATATATGCACAATAACTGTATATGTCTACAACAAGTATACAAATAGTAGACTAAATAGGTTTTAAATTCATTTAGCATATTAATTTAATTTGTTAGTTGTTTTAGGTTGTACAGATAGTATTTAAACGGTGGATAATAGGTATAGAAATTGAATTTTGAACTAATTAACATAATACATTTTGTTTAAATTATTTTTTCAGAGAAGTATTTAGAGATGGAAAATAGGTGGTAGACATGCGTATACCATTTGTAAATTTGTTAGGATTTTATTGACTTAGGCAGACAACAGATGCACATGTGTTATCCACCCAATCAAATTAGGGACTAACAAGATGATTTTACAAAATTTCTTTAAATTTGGCTAAACTCTAGTGATAAAATAGATAAATATGCAATTTTTAAGGGTTGATAGTTAGAAAATTAAGGGATTAACTTATTATTTATGAAATTTTATGAACCCTGTAGTAATTTTACACATTTATGGCTGCTAGGATTTTCATCTTTGCCGGAGTTAATTTTATAGAAGGTCACTAAACTTGAGCAATTTGTCCACAACGATCACTAAACTTCGATTTTGTCTAATAAGGTCACTAAACTTGAAGGCTCTATTTTTTACAGTCATTGTGGACAGATTTCGTCAAGCCTGGGCAACGAAGTGTCACGTATGCGCCACATAAGATGACAAGGAATCGCGAAAAGAACATGTCATTTTTGACATGGCAAATGAGTTAAAAAACAGATCTTGACTCTGCCTCTCTCTCTCTCTCTCTCGTAAGTGTCTCTCTTCCTAACTCATTGTGGACTATCTCATTCTCTCTCATTGTGGACTCTCTCTCAAGCCTCTCTTTCTCCATCCATGAAGACGACACAGACTATGGCCCAACAAATTTTGACCAGCAACGAGACAAAGGGGAGATAATCGAAGCCGTTTGGAGACTGATTGGAGATGAAAAATAGAGAAAGGAGAGAGCAACGACCGTTCTAAGTCAAACGAAGCCAATTTGAGACTGATTTAGAATGAAAGGAGAAACCTGGTAGATCTTGATTGAAGAGGAAGTCATTCAAAAGATGGCCCCATTAAAAAAATTGAGGGGTCTGAAACGACATCTTTTTAAAACAAATTGAAGCTTTAGATACGCTTTCAAACTTCAAGGAGGGAAAGTAGAAGGGAGGGGAGCCAGGAAGGGAAAGAGAGCGAGTATGTCCCCACTAACACCACCACCATCGTTGCCTATATTGTCGGCCTCAAAGACCACCATTGACGCCTCCAAACCATGACTATCGTCGCAACTTCGTACTCTGACCAGAAAGGGTAAGTGGTGTAATCTTTTTTTTTATTATTATTTAAGTGAACAAAGTCATTTGATTTCAAATCAAAATCTTTAGATGGGATCATAAGGCACTGTGCAACAATGTATTGTGATGTTGGGTTAATTTTTTGATGATATGGAAAAGGAAACTTAAAACGTTGCGGGCAAACAGTTAAATGCCCATGTTGTTTGTGTTGCTTGAGTAGGTTGGCCATTAAATTAGGGCATAAGAATTAGGTTAAAAGGGGTTTTAAGATTATAAGCCATGTCATTAGGTTATTTGGATTTCTATCCCACTTGTCATCCGAATTGGCATAACAAGGACAAATGTGGTGCATATGTGGCACTCTATTACCAAGGCTTGACTGAATCCATTCACAGTGACTATAAAAAATGGAGCCTTTAAGTTTAGTGACCTTATTGGGCAAAATCAAAATTTAGTGATCGTCGTGGACAAATTGCTTAATTTTAATGACCTTCTATAAAATTAACTCTCGTTGTCGCTACTGTGAAGCCATTCGTCATTCTCAATCGGTCGTTCTCTCTCTCTCTCTCTCTCTCTTTCCCGTATGATTGCATTCTCTGTTGGACTTGTTAGATCCATCACCACCGAGATCGAACCTTGCTTTCGCCGTCGCCATCGAGGTTAAATCTCATTATCAGCTGAGATTGCGAACTCATCAGGTCCCGTTGAGATCGACCTCATTACATTGAAAGAGAAAGGGATCAACACAGAGAGAAAGAGAGACAAAAGTTCAAGAGAGATGATAGAAACAGAGTAAAAGGAGAGGAAGAGAGAGAGGAGAAAAGGTAGTGGCGAAGATTGAAAGGGAGGTGAGGACAACGACGAAGGGACAAACAAAAGAATAACTATAGTGAAGGAGGTGGAGGTGGAGGTGGCAAGAGGAGAAGATGTGGAAGAGATACGAAGAGAAAGAAAGAGAGAAGGCACTAAAGAGAAATTTAAACTAAATAGTTTAATATTTATGCCAATAAAATAAGAAAGTTGCCATTTTTAACATTTTTATTAGCTGGTTACCAAAAACGCAAAGGTTAATTTCATTATTATCACTAAAGTTCATCTAATTTTACGTGATGGTCACTAAACTCGTTTTCGGTTCCAGACGGTCACCAGAGTATGGACTCGAGTTCCGTGACGCAACTCTGACAGTCTCTGTGTGCGTCTGACCTCGGAAAGATGACTGGGTGTGGCACATGTTGCCACTTAAGATTTTCCATGCCACGTGGACTGAACTTAGCCACATCACTTGTCCACGTGGCACAACAAAAGTGTTCTTATACCATCGTCAACAACACCATCTGCACTTCCCTCTCTCTCTCTCTCTCTCTTGTGTTGCCAACCATCGGAGAAGAACCCTAGGTGTTGATTTGGCACCATCGACACCTCCATCCTCCGCTTCTTGCTGTCCCTCTCCGGCGACAACTACAAGCCGGATTTCCCACCTCATGAAGCAATCCATCTTCCTCCAACAAAGCCGACAAGCCCAACTCAAATTTTCTTTCTCCTTTGTTTCTTTCTTTCTCTCCCTCTCTTTTCTCTATCTCTTTTTTTTTGGTGTCTCAATATTTCTTGATTTGTTTCTCTCGTCTCTTTCAATGAAGCTATTTCAGTCTCTTTTGAGTTTCAGTCGTTTTAATTTGGTCTTTGTGTTATGAAGATTGTGTATATTGGGTATTTGAAACAGATTTGACATTTCGGTAAAAAAAAAACAGAGTTGACATTACTTTGTTTGGGTTTCATTTCTCTACTTTTAGATTTTAAAACCTATCATTGGAGAATTGAGGGTGACGAAAATGGAGGAGGCAGCGGGACCTCCCGGACCCAAGGTTCTTCGATTTCTGTACTTCTTCGGCGCCAGATTTATTTGCACAATAGCAAACAACAGGTGGAGAGAACTTAAGAGGAAATCCTTGGTCAAGCAACAACAACAACTTGAAAATAGAGCTCCAAAAGCCACAAAATGATGGGTTATGTTTCATTCAGGTGTTTATTAAACCTTGATATTTCATATTCATGACTATAATTTCATAATTGTTGATCTTGACTGAGATTTTAATTGATTATCGTCCTGTGTAGTTGAACCTCTGGTTGGTTTTTAATACTAACTCTTTCAAATTTTGGGTTATGTATTAGACCTTTTCTCTGTACTTAATTTATATGTATTGATGTGTGTATGATAAAAAGAAAATGGAGGATTTTGTGTTGGTCGTGAAAAAAAAATATTTAAAACCTATCTTTCACATTTTGAAATATATGTTGAAAACATAAAATAGATCAACAGATTCTTTCTCCCCAATTTTTTGATATTTTTTGATATTGGGTTTGTAGTTTACCGTAGTGATTTTGTGTTTTTTAATTTAAAAGGTTATTGCTTTGTCAAAAATTAAAGCGAAAATGACGGCTGGTTAAAATTGAGGAGAAGATGATTCCGAGAAGTAAAGGAAACTGAGGAGAAGATGATGATGATGATGATGATGGCAACAAGTTGTGCCACCTGGACATGCGATGTGGCCACGTTCAGTCTAGGTGGCACAAAAAATCTCAAGCGACGGTATGTGCTCACACCCAGTCATTTTTCTGAGGCCTGATGAACTCGGAGACGGCCAAAGCAACGTCACTCCATACTTTGGTGACTGTCTAAAGCCGAAAACGAGTTCAGTGACCATCGTGCAAAATTAGATGAATTTCAGTGACCGCGAATGAGATTATCCCAAAAACGCAAAAATTAAAGCTTTTAGATGATATATGACGTCATTGCCGTCCTTTTTCTTCACTGGTCTTAAGCACAAGGGACCCACTTTGTTTTTGTGGACCCATCAACCATCCGAAAAGAGCGCACCCAATTGGCCCAACTCCTCCTCCTCCACTTTCTTGATACAGACCCAAATTCGCCACAAAATCCTTTTTTCCCCTTTCCATTTCGCTTTTTATCTTCTCTCTTTTTGAGTCTTTTAGTTCCACAAATCCTAATTACGTCTAAATAAAAAGGTCTAATTCATAACCCAAAATGGAATAACAAGCCCACGCCCACCTGCCATTGCTCACTCCACTCCTTCTTCCATTAATTGTGCTAGATTCCACTTATAAAGTAACAAATTCCCAACACCGATAACTATTGTAGAAAGTACGGACTCTTTCTTTTTTAATTAAAATATATGAGTTTAAATTTTCTTACATAAACTTTTTTTAAAGTTTAATAAAGGAAATTGTCGCCACAAAAGTCATGTCAACTTATATCTACATTAATTAGACATAAAAAAAATTGTGGATAATTCAATAAAAAAATATTGAAGTCTTTTGCAAAAAAATATCCATATAATTCATCCTCATACTTCTACAATATTTTCGCTATTTTTAATTAAAATAATTGAATACTAACCTCTACATACAACGATGCATATATCTAATCACTTAAATTAACTTCCAAGTAATTCTATTTTTGTTAAGGTTTAGGGACTAGGGAGAATAGGATGTTATTATGGATAATAGACAAGATATATAAAGAGCCACAGAATTTGATGGGAAAAAAGGTGAGAAATCGCTCTTTTAAATTGTTACCAAACAAACCATAAACATAGATTTTGTAACCGTGGGTACGATGTACATGTAATTGCAATGTACATAATATGCGATTTCCGTAATTAGCAAATGAATATAGTAACGATTCCCTAGACATTTAGCTCAATTTTACTTGCTTCAATTCTATTGTATTAAACAGAAAGTAATATGGTAATTAGCAAAAACCGAATCGCTGATTATGAAGGTGGATTAGATTAGTGGGAGTGTGAAAGGTGGACCATTAACGTGTCAACAGCAAGTGACGGTGGATACGTACGCAGTGTCGTCTTCAGCTGCCGTGAGTAACGCAGTCCGTTTTGGGGTAACGAGGACGCTCGATCCCCAAAACGAGCGGTCAGGATTTGCTTACCTTCCCAAAAAGACCATAGCGGTGACGTCATAAGAGGTGGGCCCTGGTATAGTACAGAGAGTAGGCCCAGCAAGCAGCGTTTTAATGATTTCGAGTTTTAATAAATAAATAATATATTTTTTCCACAAGAGGGGGAAAGTGGGACGGGTGTTAATTTGAAAGGACTTTCGTCAGCAATTTATACTCCTTCTGGGGTTGCGCTTCGGTTCTTAATAAAAGATCTACACTCACTCACTCACTCACTCACAACTCTCTCTCTCTTTCTCTCTCTCTCTAGCTGAGCTGTGGTGGCCGAAGCAAATCCAGGTTTGTGACCTGTGATCCTGCCATTTCTGGGCCTCCAGTTCTGTACGTATTCACTCTTTCTCTTTCGTTATAAATCTCTGCTGACGTCTTTTACTTACTAAACGCCGTCTCTCTCTCTCTCCCTCTCTCTCTCACAAGAAATTTAAAATCTTTGCAATGTAACTTTGAGTGCAGTGGCTTTTCCGGCGACGTTTTGGCCGGAGGATGGCATATATGTGTGCGGACAGTGGGAATCTAATGGCAATAGCCCAGCAAGTCATCAAGCAAAAGCAACAACAAGAGCAACAGCAACAACAACAGCAACAGCCTCTTGGTCTCAACTCCTTTACTTCCTCTCTCAACCCCTGGCCCACCACCACGGCCACCATGTCTTCTAATCCCAACCTCCGCTATGCCTTCTCTGATCCTTTCCAGGGTGGTGATACCGGCGAGTCAAGTTTCCAATTCCCTCATATTGAGCATCACTCCAGTGGGTTTAGGTTTTCGGACTTTGATGGTGCTGGTGCTGCTGAGTTTGACTCGGACGAGTGGATGGATAGTTTAATGGGAGGTGGAGACTCAACGGATAGTTCCAATCTTCCTTCTGGTTGTGACGCGTGGCATAGTAATCCTGATTTTGGCCTCTACGGTCCTGATCCTTTCAACCGTGTTAGCGTCGCTTTCTCTCCGCCGTCTGACCTCAATCGCGTCCTCCACACCGCTAATCCCCTCCATGTCCCCTCATGGGCCCCATCTCCTCCGCCGCCGCCGCAACCTCCCGTGAAGAACCCTAAGTCGGAGCCTCTCCCACCTCCGCAAGCAGCCGCCGTGTCAGCTATTTCGCCGGAAATTGAGTCGGCGCCGCCGCTATTTAAGAGCCTAATAGAGTGTGCAAGGCTTACCGAGTTGGAACCAGAAAGAGCAGTGAAATCGCTTATTAAACTCGGAGACTCGGTGTCAGAACGCGGAGATCCAACTGAGAGAGTGGCCTTTTACTTCACAGAAGCTCTTTACAACAGACTGTCTCTGCAAACCGAGAAGAACTTGTTGACGACATCCGAGACTTCAAGCGAAGAGTTCCCACTGCCGTACAAAGCGTTGAATGACGCGTGTCCGAACTCAAAGTTCGCTCATTTAACGGCGAACCAAGCAATCCTGGAAGCCACTGAGAGAGCCAACAAGATTCACATAGTTGATTTCGGTATTGTTCAAGGCGTTCAATGGGCTGCTCTACTTCAAGCTCTTGCAACGAGGTCAGGTGGGAAGCCCGGTCGGATTCGGATCTCTGGTATACCAGCGCCGGTTTTGGGTAAGTCGCCGGTGGCTTCTCTCACGGCGACAGGTAATAGGCTTCGTGAATTTGCGAAGCTGCTAGATCTAGAGTTTGAGTTTGAACCGATTTTGACTCCGATTCAGGAGCTAAATGCGTGTAGTTTTAAGGTTGAAGCAGGAGAGGTTTTGGCCGTTAATTTTATGCTTCAGTTGTATAATTTGTTGGATGAGACTTCCGTTGATGTTGAAACGGCGTTAAGAATGGCTAGGTCTCTGAACCCCAAGATTGTCAGTTTAGGTGAATATGAAGCTAGTTTAAAC
>CAODLS012663499.1:0-13545 GCA_948243855.1 Flueggea neowawraea
CCAATCTCCAAATGTACCATCGACTTCCTTGCTAACTTCTTCCATTGTTTCAGAGGACAATAAATCATGTTGCGATTTTTGATTAGCAAATCCGATTCAATCGCCTCCACCGAATCATTCTTTATATTAGTGTGAAACTTCCTGTCAGTCCCGATATTTTTTATTTTCTCTTGACTAGGCCATTTAAAAAACCTCTATTTAAACCACCCTTAGTCTTCTCACGAACTATAATTAAATTCCTATCTGAAGGTTCGGATGGGCTACCAGAGTCGGATTTAGAGTCTCTTTGGATACTAGCTTCTTTAATTGACTCTTGGAGGATCTTCTCACGAACCGATCTGATATTAATTTAATTTTTGAGTCTCCAAGACATGTAAGATCGGTTCAAAAATTAAATTAATATCAGATTGTAGATTCTCAATTAAAACCAATGGTCTGTCTGTGAAGCAATACAAATTGGAGGATCTTCCTTAATAAATGGAGGTTGCGTAATGCGTTTGGTGGGTCTGCAACTTTCTCTTAACATGTGGCGCTTCGAAGATTCAGATTAATATAAAAAAAAACTCTTGGCTGTGCTTGGCTATTATGAACATGATAGCACTTTGAATTTGAAGGAGTGTTTCCGTTGGAAAAACGGTCCAATCATGACAGGTGAATTGGTCTCGATTAATTAAGTGTAGAATCCGAGTCCGTTAGTTATTGGGTCGACTAATGAGCCCAACTGATCATTGATAATTAGTTGTAGGCTTCTTGAATGGGTTAGGAAAACCCAACTAAAGTCCACTTATCTAATATGAGTAGGTGATAGATTACATTTTATGCATGTTTTATGTTGTATTTTATATTTGTTTTGCATCATAAATCGTTGTTATTTGTGTGTTTTTATATCTTATTTGCTTCTTTAGTTGTTTAGGTGAATGTTGGTAAAATATGCAGAAAAAGAGCTGTTGTAGTGCATTTTTGGTGTCTACTGCACTATGGCGTGATCATGCCATAGTGGGAGCGCTGACTGGGTTGACTTATCTGCATTGGACCGCGTACTGGACCGCTGGACCTTGGTTTTTTAGCCTCTTGGACGTGCTTGAAAGTTCTTAGCCTAGTTTTACTGCTGGAACAATATTTTAACATTGTTATTATTATTTTATTAACTATTTTTTAGCAGAATTAGGTTTTCCTAATTATGATACATATTTAAACTGATTTTGCTCCTCTTTGGATGCTATTCATCATCCACGCACACCTTGGGTAGCCAACTCTCTTTTCAATTTTGGCTTTATTTCTTCTAGTATGTGTAACTAAACATCTTTCCAATTAAGGTACATTCGAAGTTCAATCCGTTAAAGTTGTGAGACTATTGTTTTAATTGTTATTAATTGTTTCGAGTATTTATTCTGTTTCTGTACCTTAGTTCTTTTATTATTGTTTGTGTTGATTGCATAATTCGGTCGGTTTTGTGATTGAATAAACGATATAATGCTATTTCGGATTGATAGTGCGTCATATTAGTACTAATCTAGGTAGCAAATAACTTGAATATATGTGGTTGGATATTATTCAATGCTATGGAATTGAATAATCTAGTTTAAATGATTTACGATGTTTTTGACTTCACTGGTTAGGATAGGACTCTCTTCGGTTCTTACTGCTGCCATAGATTAAACCTTGTCAGGACATCTTGAGGGTTGTCTAGTGATGAGGAAAATAATCTGCAGGGTATCTTGGGGCTATCGATCAGGTAATAAGAGATTGGTTAATTGAGTGTATCACCATTAACTATAACCCTATCTATTCAAATGCTTGATATTTATTTTCAGTGTCTGTGATCAGCCGATTAAATTGAACAGAGAAGTACCTTAACTGGGTTTTTTATCATTATCAAATTTTCCTCATTTTAATTACTGCAATTTATTATTTTCCTTATTGCAAATTTTTATTTTTGTTGCTTTTGAATCTCGCAGAGCACAAACTTCTAGTTCTGTGACACCAGTTCCTGAACTGACTAAAATTTCTATAGAAACTGATTCATAGATCGAAATGGCTAATAACAACAACAATGTTCCTATGCCTAAATCGACCTAGGGAGATTTGGCCGCCCTACTTGTGGCTCAACAGCCTTTGTGCACTTAGTATCAACCTTTGAGTGCTCTGTTTGAGTTGAAATTCGGCTTAATTCAACTTTTTCGTAGATTTTATGGAATGGAAAATGAAGATCCAAACAAACACATCAAGGAGTTCCATATTGTCTGGTCTAATTTTATTCATCAAGGCATTCTAAAAGAACAAATCAAGCTGAGGACGTTTCCTTTCTCATTGGCAGATCGGGCTAAAGAGTGGTTCTTTTATTTACCTCTTGGTTCTATTGAGACATGAGCTAATATGGTTCAATTGTTATTGGAGAGATTTTTCCCTGCTTCTAGAGCTGCCAACTCAAAGAGAAATATACTGAAATTTTATATGAGTATTGGAAAAGATTCAAGAGGTTATGTGCAAGCTGTCCTCAATATGGTATTTCTGAACAACTCTTGATCCAATAATTTTATGATGGGTTTCTTCCATTGGAGAGAAGCATTTTAGATGCAGCTAGTGGTGGTTCAGTCATCAGTAAGACACCTCAGGAGATTCGTGAATTGATTTCTATCATGGCGGCTAACTCACATCAATTCAGTTCAAAGACATAATCTACTTTAAGTCATGTTAATAAGGTAAATGTGAAATCTTCTGACCCAAGAATTGATGATGTTACCAATCTATTACGACAAACTATTTCTTTGGTGAACAAAATGGCTACTAATTAAGGGCAACCCCACACAAAGTACAAGTGTGTGGGATTTGTGGTGTGCAAGGACATCCTATTGATTTGTGTCCCTCGCTGCAGGATGATAATCCTTGGGCCCAAGTTAATGCTGTCAATACTTTTGAGGGCCAATCATACAGGAGATATGATCCATATTCCAACACATGCAATCTTGGATGGAAAGATCATGGAAATTTGAGGCATTGAAACTATTTTCATAATAACTCAGCTCCTCAAAATATTTTGCAGCAACAAATGCTGCAAACTGATAGACTTCAAAGGTTGGAAGAAATTGTGAGATCCTTAGCATTATCCACATAACAATTTTAGTCAACAATAGAGGCAAGATTTTTTGAGCTGACAGAGTAAATTAGCAAGTTAACCACCCCTGTTAACAAGCTGGAAAACAAAGGAAAGTTGCCTTCCCAACCTGAGATAAACCTAAGACAGAATGATAGTGCCATCAATCTTCGAAATGGAAAGAAAATCTCAAGTGCAAAAAACGTGGCATCACTACTGCATGGCCATGCCATAGTGATTGAAATAGAAGCAGAAGCTCCTGAGAGTTCCAGAGACGTGCCAGTAGCTGTGAATCCTAAAAAGCCGCCTTTTCCACACAGATTGGTAAAAAAAAAGAAAGTCTTCGATGATCAAGAAGTGTTGAAAACATTGAAAAAAGTTGAGATCAACATTCATATGCTCATAACAATCAAATAGGTACCTTGTCACTGTAAGTTTCTAAAAGAGTTATGCACTGGAATGAACAAACTAAAGGTAAATGAAAGAGTTCACATAGGAGAAACAGTCTAGGTCGTGCTCCAAAAGAAAATGCCTATTAAGGAGAAAGACCCAGATATATTTACTATTCCTTGTAAGATAGGCAATGTTAGAATTAAAAAGGATATGTGTGATTTAGGAGCTTTTATTAATTTAATGCATTTGTCTGCTTATGCCACATTAAATGTTGGTCCTTTGAAACAAAATAGTGTAGTACTAGCCCTTGCTGATCGCTCTAATGTTTTTCTTGAGGGTGTGTTGGAGAATGTTTTGGTGCAGGTTGACGATTTAATCTTTCCTCAGATTTCTACGTTTTAGACATGGAGGAATTCGTTAATCTTAGGTAGACCTTTCTTGAAAACAACAAGAACAAAAATTGATGTCCATAATGGTACATCTCAATGGAATTTGATAGTGTTGTTAAATTTAATATAAGTGATGCTATCAAATGTCCTAAAGATTCCTTGTCCATTTATGCAATTGATACAACTAAGCCACTAATCAAGAAAGAGGTAGAGTTCTATTTTGGTAATCAATTGCAGGATGTTAGTGGAATAATGGTGAAAAATAATAAGGAACTGAAAGTACTTGACAGTGTGACTTTGTTTTGACATGGCCATACCAAAAGCACAAAAACGTCAACAGAGGCTCTGACGGTAAATATTTCTTTATTTCTAGCCAAGCATGAGTCCAAATCTATTAGGTTCTTAAAAAAATTTTGCATTAAGGAAAAGAAAGTAAAAAGGGAGCTTTGGGTGCATGTTTCAAAGAATGATTCTACCATAATTTGTAAGGAATTGCCATCAAAGAAGAAGGATCAATGAGCAATGATATATGATGAATGATGAGAAAGGATAAAAATTTAGGTTCGTCCAGCTAAGACGATGTTAAAGAAGCGCTTCTTAGGAGGTAACCCAAATATTTAATTTTAGCTTTTCTGCTTTGATTTTATTAAATTTTCAATTTTTCATTCTCTTTTGGTTCTAATCCTTTGTTGCCCAAGAATTTTGTGCTTTCAATGCTTGTTTTTAGTCCATACATCCCCGACTACATTCTTGTGATGATTCAATACTCTTCTTGGTGAGCTATAACGTGAAACAAATATGGGGAGGTGCCACCTCCCATTGCTTCGACACCATACCACCCTTCACCATGACACTAGAGAAGCTTTTCTTTCACTTTTCTCACATTTTAATTTTTATATTGTCTTATGCACATTGAGGACAATGTGAATTTTAAGTTTGTGGAGGGGAATTTGTGTTTTGTTTGTTTGTTTGTTTTTGTGTTTGTAATTTTTGAACAATGTGTGATTTTTGTTTTTTCTGTGATTTTTTGTGAATTTTTCAACATTTTTGTGGCATTTTTTGTTTTTTTTGTTACATAGTTGCATGTCATATTTTGTCTTTTCTGCATGTATTTTTAGTACTGTATTACATTCTGCATGCCTATGTCATAACAATTTTGCACATATTGTTGCATTTTATATGATCATCTTTTATTTTCTAATGGCATTTTTGTGTTGCATACTTGATTTCCCTACTGGATTTTGAAATGTTTTGGCATGAGTTTGTCTATAAACATTGGATAATTTGAAACCTTAGGAGTCTTATGATTCAAAGGCCCTAATATACCTATTTGTGTGACACTTGGATTTCTAGCATCTTAAATTCAAGATAAGACAGCTCCTAGTAATACAACTACAAAGGATTGGTTTGGATTCACACATACCCATGTGAGAATTTGAAACTTAAACACTTTATATTTTTTTATTGTGTGTGATTAATCATTCATAGTGAAACCATGCTGATATTTGTTATAAAGTGCATTTTGAAGACCACACCATTTCAATTGAGATACCGAAACGATGAAAGACATTGTTTGTTAACCCTTTATGTTATCATTTTCTTCAATATCTACCTTCTAAGTTTATCTATTGTTTACCCATTTTGGACCTTAGACTTTTTCTTTGCTTTAAATCCGTCTTTAACCAACTTCTAGTTTGTCCAAAAAACTTCAACATTTGCACCTTAGTTGAGAGACTTTTCTTAGTGATATAATGCCAATATAATTTTTATGTTAATGCCATGCTTTATTGTTTATTTAAACATGTTTTCTACATGATTTTAAGTGCTTAAATTGTGAATAAACCTTGTTGCCCATTTTTGACATGTATTGGAAAATGTGGCATTGCTTTACCTGAAAAAAAAAAGAAAAAAAAGAAACAAAAGAGAAAAAGAAAAGACAAGAAAAAGAAAAAAAACAGAGGAAAAGCAACAAAAAAGGGTTTAGTGGCAACCTTGTTTTATTAAGCACGTACATGTGATTTATTTTAGTTGGCATTAACTTGGCATGTTTATGAGATGGCATGTATCCTTGGTCTTGTTGTTGTTGTCTTTCAACTTCTTAAACCCTTATTTTTAGCTCCATTACAAGCCAATGTAAAACCCTTTTTTATCGGTTTTTGGTTGAAATTTATAGTGGTTACGATTTGACTTTGTACTAAATTTTGGAAAGACTTATTATGAACTGATTTGAGTGTAAACACCTTGAGAGATAGAGTGTAATTAGTGAGGGTGTGAATTTGACTGTCCTTTTTGGGGTCATTACCAGTGTGGAGACGTCTTTTTAAGATTATTGGCTATCTTAGCAACAGTTGTGTTAATATTCAATGCATGTTGATTTGGGTATTGCACTATGTGGGGGGGAAATGGGTAATTGAGATTTAAGGTTCTTAATAGTTTTAAGTTACTAAATGCTTGGGGACAAGCAATGTTCAAGTGTGGAGAGATTTGATAGGTTGCATTTTATACATGTTTTATATTGCATTTTATATTTGTTTTGCATCATAAATTGTTGTTATTTGTGTGTTTTTATGTCTTATTTGCTTCTTTAGTTATTTAGGTGAATGTTGGTGAAATATGGAGAAAAAGAGCTGTTTTGGTGTCGACTTCACTACGGTGTGACCATGCCAAAGTGGATGTGTTGACCGGGTTGACTTATATGCATTGAGCTACGTGCTAGATTGTTGTGCCTCGATTTTTTAGCCTCTTTGTCACAACCCGTTTTCAGACTCATGACCAACGTACGTGACGAACCATCTATGGGAGCCCGACCCAGCTTGCATAAGCCTCAATGATTCAGAAACTATACCGACCATTCATTTAAGACATTTTAGTAAAACCGTTTATGAGAAAATCATATATATATATATAAGATAATAAATATATCAAGTAACAAAATATATATATATATATATGAAATCAATACAAAACGATAAAATCAAAAAACCTAAATACCCCTAGAAAGCCAAAACCAGCAGACTCCATAACCCAACAGCATCTCAGTGCGGAGCTCTAAAACAAAAGATGTACCCTGGCCAAGAGGGCGCCACTAACCAAAAATATGCCGGTGCCTCACTGGGCGAATATGCCAACAGGTTGCCGAGTCGAATCAACCTGTAAAATAAAAACAAGGCAACACAGAAAATAAAGGGGGTTAAATACAGGAATCCTAACCAGAATGGGCAGAATATTACACTCTTGGACATGCTTGAAGGCTATTAGCCTAGTTTTGTTACTAGAACAATATTTTAACATTGTTATTATTATTTTATAAGCTATTTTTTAGGAGAATTAGGTTTTCCTAATCAGAACACATATTTAAATTGATTTTTCTCCTCTTTCGTGGTTGTTCATCATTCACGCACACCTTAGGTAGCCAACTTTCTTTTTAATTTCGGCTTACTTTCTTCTAGCATTTGTAACTAAACATCTTTCTAGTTAAGGTGCATTCAAAGTTCAATTCATTAAGGTTGTGAGACTATTGTTTTAATTGTTATTAAGTATTTCAAGTATTTATTCAATTTATGTACCTTAGTTATTTTATTATTGTTTATGTTGATTGCATGATTCAACTAGTTGTGTAATTGAATAAATGATATAATGCTCTTTAGGATTGATAGTGCGTCATATTAGTCCTAGTTTAGGTATCAAATAACTTAAATGTATGTAGTTGAACATTATTCAATGTTATGTAATTGAATAATCTGATTTAAATGATTTACGGTGTTTTCGACTTCACTAACTAGGATAGGACTCTCTTAGCTCTTACTGCTGCCACGGATTAAACCTCGTCAGGGCATCCCAGAGGTTGTCTAGTGGTTAGAAAAATAGTCTATAGGGTATCTCAAGACTATTGATCAGATAAGAAGAGATTGGTTAATTAAGTGTGTCACTATTAACTATAACATTGTCTATTCGAATGCTTGATATTTATTTTCAGTGTTTGTGATCAACTGATTGGATTTAAAGGAGAAGTACTTTATCTAGGTTTTTATCATTATTAAATTTCGTCATTTTAATTACTACAATTTATTATTTTCCTTATTACGATTTTTTTGTTTCTTTTCAATCTCGGCTTCACCTACATTTTCATTCATTTTATTTTATTTTTGTATTCCAGCAAGTAAGCAATTATGCATTGATCTCTGTGATTCGACCCTACTAACCACTTTACTGACTTATTGTTTCTGAGTAGGTTAATATTATTTTGGCAGGTTTGACACCCAATCAGTAGGAAACCCTAGACGTACCTAATTAGTGAAGGTAAGAAAGGCAGAGAAACAAAAAAAAAACACTTTCTTTTCTTCCAAGGTGTGTCGCCCCTCTCCTTCTTCCATTCTTCATCAGTTTTTGATCTGTATGGCATCTAAACTACAAAAGAGACGAGCTCTCTCATCGGTAACAATCCGATCGTGGTTTGCTTGTGATACCAACATCGTTATTGATCCTCCACAGCCGCTGCCTTGCTGTTCTACTACTGTCCCTGCTGTTCTTTTGCTGCCTCGAGGTTAACAACCTGACCCGCTCCTTTGGTGTTCATCAATTGGACCAGTAGTGGCTTCTTTCATTGATATCATAACCTAGGTAAAAATTTAAAAAATATGGTTTGAAATTCATGTTGGTTTTTGTTTTGGGTGCCTGCTAAAATTTTCGTGCATTTGAATTTTTGTCTGTAACACAAATTTTGATTAGAGTCCGTTCAGAGCCAAATTTTGAAAGTCAGAATTTGGTAATTTTGACAACCATTGAGATTAGCGACCCAAAAATGTGTCTTCACAAATTTTTGTCGTGAAATTCCACCTAGAAGGCCATCAAATCAACAAAAATCAGATCGAAAAACACTAAGTGAGGTGGCACAGTGCGTTTGAGGCTTCTAATGACCAAGGGATGACATGGCGAGCCATGATTCGTCCAACTCAAACATACGAGCCACTCAGTACATGACACGTGGTAGAGGCTGAAAGCTTGGTCAACGATGATTGTGCAACACGTGGAACGGTAAAATGATGACACATGGCAAAGCAAGCCAAGTAGGCAGGTTGATCGGGCGACCATGTTATCACTGAGGACCACTCATGAATTGACACGTGGCATGTGGAGCCACGTAGGATGCCATGCATGCAACACGGGGCAATGCTAACTGGGCAGACACGTCAGTAGATTGGACCAACCATGAGGTGATACGTGGCACAAAAGGCCACGTAGGCAACCACGTCACAAACACATGGCAATGCTGACTCAGCAGACACGTCAGCATGTACGTCCAATCCTGTGGTGACATATGGCAATACGGTGCCACGTGATACCTCATTGCCACGTGACATGACACGTGGTTGTGACACATTTGCCACATCATCACACATGGACCCGTATTTGCCACATCATCACACGTGACATGATACGACATTGCCACGTGATGATGACAAGTGGTAAGACAGGGTGACACATGTGTGGCACCTGACACCAACACGTGGCGCTTATCGGCGTGTGACACCTGTCCCTACCACCAAATTTTTTTGATTTTTTTGGCAGGAATAAAGTTTATTTTTCTGGAATTGTTGGCATATTTTTTACAATTTTTTGAGTTTCAAAACTATTTTTCTCAATTTTTTGAGTTTCTAAAAATTGTTTAGAAAGTGTGTAAATGTGTTTTGTGCCATGAATTAATTTTAAAAACGTGCAAATATGGTTTAAATAATTGGGATGAGATTCCAATTATTTGCATAATATGCGAGTAGGTATATACCGAGTTTATTTGTAATTATTTACAATAAGTGAATGAGGTAAAACTATATTGCATCGAATAAAGTGTGAATTAAGAAAGAATTTACACGACTCCTAAAGAAAGTATTTTAGGAAGGTGGTGGTCATAAAAGGATAATAATTGTGCATTAAGTGATCAAAGGTGATGAAATTTTTACTGCTTCATAAAAGATTATAAATTCATATCACAAATATTGGCTAAATTGTTGGTCCACACTAGAATTCCATAAAAATATGATTCCCTAAGTGTCATTGAAAGCCATTTAGAGATTCTAGAAAGTAAAAACAAATTGAGATTGGTTTGTCTAAAATCGACCCATGATCGCGAAAAAGAGATAATGAGAAGTAATAAAACCACTTTATGGTCGTATGATTTATAGAATTCTTGACAAGTTGGCATGACCACTTATGAATTCTATTTTAACACATTGGAAAATGTCCATTTTGTATCCAATTGGTAGACATAGGTTAAATAGTATATTCGTTTAGTATTATTTTGGGGATAATTTATATGCATTGCTCGTGTTTAAATACTGCCCAATGTTGACATATGCACATTAACATTGAGATTGATTGTTTGGATTGCATGTTGGTTCAATAAATGATGATGATTCCATTTATTATCTTTTGCCTTATTATTTTGTTGATTTGACTTAATTTAATATGCAATATTTTTGTGCGTTGAATATATTATTAAGTTTTTTTTTTATAATTGAGATGACCAACATGGATGTCACGACCCAAAATCGGCCATGACCGGCATACGGGGTGGACCCTCTATGGGAGCCTGAACCATCTTACACAAGCCTCAGAGTTACAGATAACTACCCATTCATTTATTATTAACCAATTTTGTTAAGAAAATATAAAACAATTTATTATTAAAAACATATATCATATATATAATAATAATACTAAAATATCGCGTACGAGTGTAAAACATAATAAACAAATATGGATAAATAGTTATCCCAAAATACAAATCGTAGAAACCAAAAACCCAACAGTGTATCAGCGTGGAACTCTAAAAAAAGGAGGAGAACCCGACCAAAAGGGCGCCACTCACCAAAATATACAGACGCCTCACTGAGATGCAAACGCTGAACGGGTGCCGACTCTAAGTCAACCTGAAAATATTAGAGGGTGAGTAAAACTCAGTAAGGAATAACAATCCAGATTGCCTCATACGTGAAAATGTTAGAGTCTGGTTTGAAATTATTCAAAATACCGCATGCAATATATTTATATACGTATACCTACGTATACACTCTATGAATAACATTTTTTTAAAAATAATTTCTGAAATTCTTCGCAAACAGAGCAAATAGCATGCAACAGAAAGAATACATAGTATACATGTACAGAGTATATAACAGATGTGCATAGGGACCAGAATAGATAGATAACAGAGGGGGGACTAAGCCACCCATCAGATCAAACAGAGCACGTGGTCTGGCTGGACACACGGCTACCATATTACCCTAGTAGCTGGGCCTTCTCAGGGCATTGGTATACCAAAGGCTACTTGCCTCGTAACTAGGTGTCCCTAATCAAAAGAACATATATATAAATATATATATTAAACCAAATTCCAATATTAATAATCACATAAACCAAATTATTAAATAACCAAACCATTATTAAGTCAGATTTCATATGTAAGCCGAACACATCAAAACATAATAATTTTCAAAAGACACAGCCTATGTGTCTGAAGCTATTATTCTCTCACTTAAGAGTCCAAGTAAAGGTCACCAGTCAATCTCCACTGGTAGGCAGCTGTTTGTGCTGCAACCACAAAGAGTTGTACATACATAATCAAACAATCATCAATATGTGGTACTATGGTAATACAAAATGCATGATATGCAAATGCAAATCTAGACCCTTGAAGTCGCCAAAAATATAATCTAAAAGTGAATTTATCATTTTCGATTCAAAATTCAAAATCTACGTAAAATTCCAGTTTGGTCCCCGACCAGTGTAATTACGTTTTAGTCCCTGAGACGCGATAATTTATGAAACCATTCCCGAGGTACCCTGGGATTATAAACTCGCATTTAATAAGTCAGAATCCCCCAAATTCTACCCCGAACTCTCAGAAATCGCGAATTAAACTTTGACTCCGAAAATTACAAGTCAGTCCCTATAATTCCAATAATTACAATCTACCCCTTAACTCTCTAAAATTTGCAAATCTATCTACGGTAGAAAATATTTGTAAAAACGCCCCAAAATTTGCCGAGTCAAAAAAATATTTTCGAAAATGTCAAAATAAAGCTCCACTCGATTCCCGATAAAACCAGACGGACATTCCTACTCAATTTCATCTACTGAACACGAATCTAACCTCAGAATTCACAAACAAGCAACAGATTATCCTCACATTAGCAAAACCCGTACCTAACCTTCACCAAATCAGTTGATTCAAAGCTTAAATCATGTTCCTACAAATCCCCTCTAACCTATTCTAACATCCTTTAACATCAAATAACTCAAAAACACCACAAATCTAGACCTAGATGGATTTTTGCCTATGATTTGCATGTGAGAATCAATGAGTGAATTCGAGTTTAAAATGAAGATAGGATGTTAATCTTACCTCATAAATGGATTAGGAACGTTGGGAAAGCAATTCAGAGGATTTCAGAGGAGTTTGAGTAAGGAATGGAGAGAAATGGCAAAAAATGTTGGGTTGGATATGTTTTAAGTGTTGCAGATCAAAACGCACTGTTTTGACATTTTCAAAGGCGACGTACGTCATATTAAGTGACAAGTTTTGAGGAAAACACACCTCGACGTACGTTGTTCCCAGACAACGTACGTCTATCATCTCTGCCCCAGATAACGTACGTCATACCTATACAATGTACGTTAGGCTACTTTTTTAGATAACGTACGTCTTACTTAACGTACTACATACATTGTTCACTCTCCAATCATATACTCGACATTTCATGCTTCCCCACATGCATCGAACTTCCCTTGGGGTTCGATAACACTTAATACTCGACATATGTGTTCAATTATCTTCAAGATCAATCAGAATTGGTCAAAAATTTACAGGAATCCTAGCCAAAACGGACAGAATGTTACAATTTGGCTCATATCACAATTGAGAGATGACCTATAGTGTCGGAGCTGCAGAGATTGATGAAGGACGGAGTTGAGTTGCAGTTTGATGACTCTGGGTCTTTGCTTAGACATGTTTAGGCAAGGCCTATATTATTGGATCGAATTCGAGATGTTGGACCAAGGGTAGCCAACATTGAGATTTCTCTAAGTTTTGATGATGAACAAAATGCAGAATTTGACATAAGAATGATCAACGTACGTGTGTATATTTCACGTACGATAGATTAATCAAGTATGTGAGTTCGGCCGTAACCAAAAGTAAAGACATTGACCTAAAATAGAAGTAGCGGGGTTGATGGAATAAGTGATCCTCACGTACGTGAGACAAAGTTCACGTACGTCATTTAAAGTCACGTACGTGAGAGGTATCAAAAGTACGTGAAAATGATCAAAATTAAAGCGGGAAAGTTGAAGTTTTGAATCACTTGAAGGCATGAAGCCACACTTACGTGTGACATGTAAAGTCACGTACGTCAGCCATACAAGACAAGATGAAGATTTCATCTCAGAGAATGTTTGTTTGAATTTCATGCGGATCGAGACAAACAATAGAATCAACGGTCAAGTGTCGATCGTTCACGTACACAAGAGTCAAATGTCACGTACGTCACATTTATCTAATGTACGTGAGATAGAGTTTCAAGCACGCAAGATGATCCGGATTGAAAACAGAAGCTACTGGATGGTTCAAACATAGAAGTCACGTACGTCAGTTATAGTTTATGTACGTCAACA
>CAODLS012664420.1:0-16226 GCA_948243855.1 Flueggea neowawraea
AGTTGTGTCTTGTCAGTTCAAAGCTCAAAAAATATTTTTGGATAAATGATTGATCAGATTAGGATGATAACATCAGTAGATTGTTATGGACCTGTTACATTACTCAAATTGTGATATAACTTGCAGTTTGGATGAGCTAAACGAAGGCTCAAAGGCACTGCGTGAAGTCCTGGAACTTGATTTACCAAATATGCTGAAGACCAAACCACAAGTCTCATCAACAGCTTCTACCACATGCGACCGTTGCGGGAGAAACTTATATGGTTCTACCGATTAACTTGTCTGAAACAAGTGCACAATTAGAAAGGCAGTTATTCTAACACTCATGAAAATTTCTAAAATAGTTCAGTTAATCATCTGGTTCCCTATCTAAATGTAATTAAAAATTTAAGGTCTTCAATTGAATATTATAGTTAATTCTTATTTTTTGGTCTCGTCACTATATTCAATTACATGATTGACCTGATATGAAGCCTTATGACTTAAGTATCACTCAACTCTAGCCTGGTGTCATTGATGTTTTCCAATTGGTGACATGGAACATTTGATTCAATATTGGTACCAGCGCAGGCCATAATAGAAATAGGTAGTTGGTGGAGCCATATTATGGTTTCTGTCGCATTCTCTGCAACACAAGTTTAGTTGAAGACTGCATTTCTATTTCTGCAATAGAATGAGAGTCATATGAGGCCTTGGTAGAGTGTTACCCTTTTTTTGTTTGGTCAAGATCGTAGAAGTCTTACTTGGCTGAGTTCAAATTAACCATACATCAAATAATTGGATGCCGAGTAATTTAGTTTTCAAAAAAAAAAAAGCATTCATGTTTTTAAATAAGTTGCAGGATATGTGGTGATAGATAGCTTCCTCACTCTACAGGCATGGTTCGATTACAAACTTAAATAAACAAAGCATTTCAATCCTACAACTACAAGGCGTCCATGTTTCTTCCAATGCTGCATTGCACATATATAATCTTGATTTGTTTTTTCTTTTCTTTTTAGCTTTCTTCAGTATGATTGGATAAATTACTCCAATAAGCATCCTGTTTTTGGGTGTATTCAGTGAAGTCTACTTTTTATATATCCTTTTACGTCGTTGAGGGAGACATTGCGGAGACACAATAATGCGAAAGCTTTGATAGTTCTATAATTATATGTTTACAAACAGCTTCTTTAATCTAATTATTTGATTTTACAGATAGGTCATATGGTCTCCTATTCTTTTCCTTTTTATTTTTTTTATTTTAATGTGTTTATAGAGCCTGACCTGGTCTCACTATTTGTTTAGTTGTTACTTCCATTTGTTTTCAGAAACTGCATTTCAGAAACATCAGACATCTGTGTTCAAACACAAGCTGATCTCTTTTGTTGGGTTAAAGTTAAAATGACACTTAAAATAATCTAGAAACATCGGTCATGATTTTGTCTGAAAGTTGTGACTATTCACAAACAGTGATGAGACAGTATAATTAAAGGATAAAGATAAATGATCCATTCTTGAACTTATGGATATCAATATCTTTTTATCCAGATCTGAACTGTATCTAGGAAAAGCAAGAGACATGTCCCGGGTTAAAACTCCAACTTAATTATAGAATGTGATAATCACGTTGGAATGGAGAAAAAAATATAACAATTTTGGTCCGAAGGATTATTATTGGTGTTCTGGCAAACTTCAGTTGTAGAATATTGGAGCTACTTTTGTTGAATCTAATTAACTCCAAGATTCCTTGAATTGTAATAGAATAACAACCTTTGCTCAAAAAGTTGCACATCAGTTGTCACTTAGGCTTCCCAAAGTTGAAGCAAAGCCTGCTGAAGAGTAATTGCTTCTATAGTTTCCTTCTTCCCATCTCAAGTGACATTACAAGTTCAACCACTTCAATTATTTCTAAACAAAAAGTTCTATTTCCTTGGTTGTGACATTACAAGTTCAACCACCCAAACTATCTCTTAACAAAAACTATATTTCCTTGGTTAGGTAGATCCCAATTTGCAGATGAACAAAAATATATAAATCAACAAACTTTTAATAGGATTTTGCTTTTTTTGAGCTTAAATTTGCGATTCTGTTACTCAATTCTAAAGATGATTATTGTCATTTGAGTTATTCCATTGTGTTATACAGTAGTAGAATAAGATTGGAAATTCGATTAAAAGTCCGATTGGTCAAATTTGAACACGTTGTTAACCGTAACCACTACAATTATTCTTACATCTCATGTTGACTTGAGAGATACAGATTCTGAAACAAAAATTGGGCCATTGAGTTGAGACCCCATGAATTGGTAGAAGAGTGGGAGAATTGGGAACCTTGCGTGCTGCTTACATGATTCCTATAAATCATTCTTCGTTATTAATTAAGGTAATTCATTCTGTAAGCCAATCTATCCATAGCAACCCTTATCAAGAAAGTTACTTCACATTAAAACCTTATTAGAATATTGATTGAGTGTGCTTTTGTCTGCTAATTCTTGAGTTACTTGTCAGAAGAAATGGACTTCAAGGAAGGACCACCTTCCAAGCATTCCCTTCCAACACATGATTCAACTTGCCTTCGTTTTTCCTTTATTGTTATATACCTTTTCAGTTAGCAAACGAACTAACCACTAATCAAAAGTATTCACCAAAATGCTTATTACTGAATTAATGAGCTTCTTTTGTGTGAAATTTATTTGAAAAGTCAAATTTGAAACTCATTTACATAAAGTATTTTGAAAATGTCGAGACTAACTTAAATAATTGGGTACGTACGTTATTGACTTGAAAATTTATTCATAAAATTATACATAAACACAGATAACAATAACAATTATATTCTAAATTATACATGAAAATTTTGTTTCTCTTCTCATTCATGTGCTACTCGATCTACACTTCAAGGTTTGAAATCAAATCAAGTGTTATACCGATTGATGCTAGGTGATAATTAACAAACGTTACACAAGGGTGATTGAGAAACGTGAACCACAAAGGTGGATGCATATGGCATTTTCAATCATTTAATAGGGTATGCATAAGGTAACATCAGTCATAAATTTATAAGGTAGCATCAGTCATAAATTATCATTGCCTTGGAGAGGCCAATTTATCCCAATTTAGTGGGTGCCACATTATCAAAATTTAATTATATCGTCAACTAAAACAAGGTAGTACCTTTCTCTCATTCCAGGGTGAACTGATTAGGCTCCTTTTTGGAGGGCTGTGTTGTTGTATTCAATCCAAAAAGAAGGGGACCATCACAAGAAGAAGATTACAAGTCTTTTATATAAAAATAACAGCAAAAGAGAATGAGCACCAATTATTATTATTATTATTGACACAGCACCAAACTACTACCAATATCACAGACATGTCACATAACCTGTCATTGTTATCATCCCATGCTATGCCAAAGTTTCGTTCCCTTCAATTGTCTTTTCACCATACACATACATCATTTATTATCCTCAACTATTTTTCTTGTGAACCTCCTCCTTCGGTTCTCCTAGTCCTAGAAGCGCGTTCATGTTAATGTTTTTTCTCGAATCGATTAATTATAGCTTGTTAATATTATGGTCATTTCTAATATTAAGAGGTTTTGAGTTTTATTGTCAATAGAAATAAACAAAATAATTTATCTAATAAATCACTCGAAGCGAATAAAATCTCGGGTAAATCCTAGCCATTAAGCCAGCCTTACGTGATATCGCTGTTCCCTTCTAGTTTTAACTTCAATTAGTCGCAACCAGATGCAGAGATTAGCTCTAGTGGGAACTTTGTGTGGGGGCCTCCAAAGTGTTGCTTGTCTGTCTTTGTTTGGTGGGTTGTATCGAGCCTATACCGTTGGCCCTTTCTCTTTATATAATAAAGTTCAAAAGTCTCGCTAATTTCAACACTTTGATTAGTTCTCTTCATCAGAATTTTTGACGAATAACTACCCTATACTAGGCTTAAAATGCCTTTCAATTTCGTTCCTCCAAATGGGTACTTAAAAGTTTAGTTCAATTAAGAGTTTCAAAACCCAACCGAGTGAATCAAGTTCAGAAGATTATAGCAATGATTCCATGGTGGTTGCTTGTTTCCGATGGGGACGATTAAACAGAAACTTAATGTAAAACCAACGATTATCGTTGTTTAATAAATTAATTGACAGACTGTTTTAGATAATTAACTGGCAAATCTCCTGCCTTAAGTCCAACTAATGCCAACCCTGCAGCTTTCAATGCATGGAATATTTGGAGAAATTTTCAAGCCACTATTTTTTTTTCCTTTAAATTCTTTATCAAGCATGCCAATACATTCATGCTTAGTTTCTCAAATTGGATCTAGCTTTGGTTAAATCAGTCCTTCTTTATAGTCTTCCTTGACTGTACTTTGAGTCGTACGGAGATCGCTAGATCGTATGGATTATTCACGAAACCGGCAATGGGTTTCTAATCAGAAGCACATGCCACAACGTGTGGGGGTTTAATTTTGTAATCGAACCCGAAGGTTCCTTAGATCCAACCCAATGCACAATTGCACATGATGCTTGACACCTAAACAGCATACATTGTTTTAAATTTTTTCATTTACTCATCATCATGGTGTATTAGTACTGATTAAATTATTCTTATAGAGACATTTGATCAATTAATGACAAAAAATAAAGGTGCAAAATAATTGGATCTTATTATACCCACGGAGTCTTCTTTTAGAATCACTAACATTGTTTATCATTTGATGATCCTCTCATTCCAACTACACTTCCATTGGTTCGTTCTATTATTTATGCATGTTTATTATTTTATTAATTTAGGATTAAAATCAAAATGATTTCCGTTGATTTGGTGTTTGATGAAGAATTAGATTAAATCATGCCACGTACAGCTGCTCGTTATGATAAAATTAGAGAGTTGCCTGCGGGATTAGATATTTAGATGTAGTATCTAATGAAATTCAATAATATGAATTAAAATTGTACTGTCTATTTCCTTCCACAATAGTTGTTGTAATAATTCAGAAAAAAAAAGAAAAAAAGAACATTACAAAATCGACCATTATTCATTAAGTTGCCTACATTATAGTTACTCATGATGCCATTGTTTATGGTAGAATGTTGACTGGTTAAAATTGTAAAAATAATTTAAAGCTCTGGATATGGAGAAATTATGAAATTTATGAGTGGACATGCTCATTAGTATTAAAGCAGTGGCATAACGACAAGGACAAGGTATCAACGGTAGACCCTTCTTGTCATTGGAGAGATCTCTAGGGTGGGATAATGCCGCCTTTAGGCTGCTTACATCTAGGATCCCAGCTGACATAAAGATACGTTGTTGAGTCTCTATGTCATAGTTCGTCCTCTTGTGAGAGGACGGGCTACATATATTTGGTTCGCGCTTGAGACGTACATATTTTTTTTAAACAAAATTTGACCGTTGGATTATTTTAACGATCAAATTTACTCCAACAAGATTAAAATAAAATTGTGTTTAGTGAAAAATTGAGTAGGCGTCCTGCGAGACTCTTAAAATAACATCTGAGTTATGGATGAAAAAGCTGAAGGGTTAAGAACTGAGGACTTTAATAAAATAACAATAAAAATATTGAGCAGACGTTCCACGAGATGACTTCAGAAACCGTGAGTTACGAATAATCTTAAGGTGTATGAACTCTTCATCTTGTTCAGAGTAGTCATCCTTTATTGACTCAAATACTAGTTCAGTCCATGTATTAGAGTTGTTTTTAGTATGGAGGGTAGAGAGTTTGATTCGCGGTAAAATAAATAAAAGTGATTGAGAGAGAGAGAGAGTTTTGTCTTCATTTACGAAAATTTAATTCAACTGCAATTTAAATTAGTTAATAGTAAAATTATTTTGATACCAAATGATATAATTTGAGAAAACAAACAAAAGAAATCGTTTACATACATCAATACCACGTTGTGAAAAAGAAAAAGGATTAATTACACTGTCTGTCCAATTTTTTTTTAATTGTTGTGGCATCAGTAAATGATTTCATTCTAATTCCTTACGTCGACAACAAACCTACGGATGCTTTTTTTTTTTTAATTTTCCAGTTCATTCCTCTTTCTTTCCACTCTCTCAATCTGTCACATTTGTCCCTTGCCCCCTTCTCTCTCTCTCTCTCTCTCTCTCTTTTGTTTATCTCTTTCTCTCTCCATCTCGTTCTCTCCCCCTCTCTCTATTGTCATCCACTGTCGGTCTCTCTGTCTCTTTCTCTTCCGCCGCCTTCAACCTCCGCTCTCTCACCCGCCCTCGTCCGCCTTCAATCTCCCTCCTCTTCATTCTCCGCCAACAACCTCTTCTCGTGTCGTGTCGTGTCGCGTCGCTCTCTTCCTCAGATTTGCATACTTTTTCTTCTCCGTCGAGGTTTTCGTCGCAGATCTTTCTCTTCTCCGTCGATTTCTTGTTTTGTTTCCGCGTCTCTAACGACGAATCTGGTTTGTTTGGGTGGTGAGAGAGAGAGAGAGAGAACGAGGGCAGCCGTGGGAGGAAGAACATCAGATCTGGACGGCGGCTAGGCTTTTTGAAACCCTAGTTGTTGTCTTCAATTTTATCGTAAAATTGTTAGTTTGGTCCCTAATTTTTTTAAAAATTATTTCAAAATGTTAAAATATTTTTGAAAGATTTTTAAAGGTTTATTTAAAGCTATTTTTTCATTTTTTTAAAAGTTTTCAAAAGGTTAATTTAATGTTGTCTTTTAGTTTTTTAAAAAATTTAAAAGGTTTCTTTTAAGTTTTTAAAAAAATTTAAAGATTTTAAAGAGGTTTTTAAAAGATTTATTTTTCTATTTAATAATTTTAAAAGGTTTATTTAAAATTTATTTAAAGATAAAAAATTTAAAAAAAATAAAAATAAAAATTGAGAGAAGCAAGAAAGTTAATTAGAAATAAAAGAAAATGTGTACTAATTAAAGAAGAAAAATTAAAAAAATAAATTCCAGTTGGTTTATTTTTTATGTGTAAGGTTTATTTTTCCTATTTAAAAAATTAAAAGAAAAGAGAAATTTCTGATTTTGGTACGGTAAAAAGACGATTTTTCAACGGAAAGATAAAAAAAAAACTGTGACGGAAAAAAAAGTAAAAGAGCTATCTTTTGTAATTAAATTTTTAAAAAGAAAATTTTAAGTTGCCCCAATAAAAATTTACCCTATGATAGCGTGAAAAAGTTACTCTATGATAACGCGAAAAGACTGGGCTTGGGGGGAGAAGGTAGAGTTGGGAAGAATTGGGCTGAAGGCAACAAACCTACTTGTCCACCTACACAAAAAAGGCAGTCATCACATTTAATTACCTGAAACCAACATTTTAATCCACAACTAAATCCCTAATCACTCTCACACATTTACGCGCATTGCAATTACCATTATATCCTCTTCTTTCCTCTCTCTCTCTCTCTCTCTCTCACATAAATCCTTGTCACCCTCTCTGCAAATACAAAACCGTGGATCCATCTCCTCCCACCATTCCCTACCTCTCAACCTAACCTAACCTAACCGATACGATCCAAACAAACCCTTCTCTCTTCTCTTCTTCCACATCTCCTTATCTCCTCCTCTCTTCTTCTCTCTCTCTCTCTCTTTCTCTAGATCTCTCTTCACTTCGCTCCCTTTTTGTTTCTGTTCTTCAACTATGCGCTCAGATCCCACTTCTCGGATCCACCCCGAACCTGACCCAATGATTCTTCCCATCGACCACTTCGACCGCCTCCCCGATTCCCTCCTTCTTCTCGTCTTCAACAATATTGGAGATGTCAAAGCTCTTGGCCGGTGCTGTGTTGTTTCCAGAAGGTTCCATTCTCTTGTCCCTCAGGTTGAAAACGTCGTCGTCCGGGTCGATTGTGTAATTTCTGATGATGATACGTCGGCTTCGTCTTCTTCTGATAAGTCCCGGCTATCGTCCGCTGCGTCGTCGTCTTCTGCGTTTTCGTCTCTCCTCCGCCTCGTCTTCGGCGGCATTGCCAAGCCTTTCCAGGCCCTCAGTCAGCTTCTTGGCCCGAAAAGAGACCTAATCAATTCTCGAACCGGCCTCGCTGCCGCCGCCGCGGCGTCTTCGTCGTCTTTCTTCTCTGTCGGTAGGGAGCTGTCGGTGGAAAACGACGGGGGAGAACTCGATAAGGGCGGCGTCACCCACCACTCCCCAACCCAGGTCCTCAAGAACTTCAACGAGATTCGGTTCCTCCGGATCGAATTGCCGAGCGGCGAATTGGGCATCGATGATGGTGTTCTCTTGAAATGGAGGGCCGATTTCGGATCGACCCTTGATAGCTGTGTGATTCTTGGAGCTGCTTCTTTCATCAACAATGTTGGGTGTGGAAAGATTTGCGAGGACAGAGCCCCGCCTTGTGGGATTAATAATAACGACAATGGCGGTGTTGTTGCCGTTGGTGGTGGCGTCGGTGGCGGTGATGATACTGGGAGCATACCCGAATCGTTTTATACCAACGGAGGGTTGAAATTGAGGGTTGTGTGGACGATTAGCTCGTTGATCGCGGCCTCTGCTAGGCATTATTTGCTTCAGCCCATAATTGCGGAGCACAAGACTCTTGACAGCTTGGTCTTGACGGATACAGATGGGCAAGGAGTGCTGTGTATGAACAGAGAGCAACTGGAAGAGTTGAGGGTGAAGCCATTGTCGGCTTCCTCAGCCTCGAAGAGGACGCTTGTGCCTGCGCTGAATATGCTCCTTTGGTATGCTCCTCACCTAGAATTGCCTGATGGTGTTGTGTTGAAAGGAGCGACTTTGGTTGCAATTCGACCTAGTGAGCAGTCTGTGTCTAAGAAGGATGTTGCCGATCTTTCTTGGGTTTCCACAGCATTTGAAGAGCCTTACGGTACTGCTGCTAAGATGCTAGTTAAGCGGAGAATCTACTGCTTGGAGATGAACTCTTTCTGATCAGAGCAATGGGAATGAACTGGAGGTATAATTCCCTGCTTCTTCTCATCACTTAGTTAGTGTTATTTCAATTGGCTTTCAATTTTCAGTATTATTTGCTTGTCATGTGCGTGATTCATTCAAACTCATTGTCCTATTATTCACCATTAGTAGCAAAATGATTAATTATATGTTGAAAATGACGAATTTTGGAGGCAATATCATGAAATTACTGCCAATCATAGTCTCATAGTCGTAGACTGTGTTTTCATGGCTAGAATTGACTTGGATGTTGCAATTTGAATACCAGAGTTTTGCATGTTATAGGTTGCATGTGAATTGAAATTTTACAATTTTCTGCATCCTTTGTAGTTACATGTCAATTTCTTTGGGCTTTCAGGGAAAAACATAATGCATTGAGAGGGAAAGGAGGGATATGAAAGATGTTCCTTCGGAGTGAAGAATGAGAAAGACAAATTTTGGTTTACGCCTTCTTGCCTAAACGGGGTTCACATGCCATGAAAGCTTAGCCGAGTTATGTACCGCTGCCATGGACGAATCCATAGGTTGACATTGGAGAGTGCAGTCTGTGGACATGTTTTGCTTGAATTGATAGCTAACAACGCATCTGCTTCTTGTTTTTATTTCAGGCATATGCTTGTAAGGGTGCACACAAATGCAACTTCATAAATGTTGTAAGAGCTTTGAGCTTGTAGCCATTATCTTTTAATCTATAATCTCTGTATTTGAATATTGTAGGTATGAAATATGTATCGTTTATGTTATACTTTCAACGTACAATTCTGAAAATGTAGTCTGAATTAACCTTGGAAATGCTGTCTTCTTCCTCTGCTGCGCGAATTCGGAATTTCATATGTAAACGTTAGTATGCTTCCATGTACTGAGTATTGCAGGATATGGTGATTGCAATACTTTTGGGGTTGGGTAGAGTGGGTGGGGAGAGTAGGTTAATAGGATCTTGTTAGGACATGTTTGTGTGATTGATTTAATGCCATTGCTTTCTGGCAGTTATAATGTAAAATTTTATGCTAATGTTCACGAATTTTAACTATCACAGGTTGGTGATGCTTGTTGTATACTTCACCAACCCCATTGATACCGTCCCGCTCGTCATTTTCCCCCTTCATTTACTGAGATGGCTAGGTATAGAAGAACTTCACAGATGGTTTCCAATTTTTCAGGAACATTGCAAGATTTACTTTCCGGCATGTGAGGTAAAGGGTTACATGGATTGGCTTATCTGGTTAGTTTCTTTATGATCACACCAAACAACATTACCATTTATTGAACGGCCAAAATTTACTTGAATGCCAATGCCATTTTTTGAATAGAAAAGCAGTCAGTTGTCCCTACACTATTCAGAATGGAACAATCACTTTCTGGCCTACAAAATGAAAGCACTTTTGCTTTCTCTTTCTATGAATTATTTGTTTCTGCCAAGATTAGAGGACACTATGCTCAATCTTTACTTATGAATAATTTTTTTCACAAGTTGCAGCTTAATATATGGACATTAGTACCATGAATAACTGAGGAGTCGACATAAGATCCTCAATATCAAGTTGCCATTTTTATATATGATGGTGTAGCTCTATGAATAACCAAAGAGCCGACATGCTTTGTGGACTCACAGTTGCATTATTTTTTTTTTGGATACATGAGCTCTTACCTAACATCGAACTTTCAACTACTTAACACTGACAGCGACACTATTGTTTGCAATCTCATTTCATTGTAACTTGCGAACATCATCGTGTGATCACAATTCTCTGTACGGGGTGACAAATACGGCTTTCTCGATATGTTAAAGGATAAGCCTTCTTGTTTGATGCAGTGCGAGTGCGTTAAGATGAGGATGAAGATGATGGTAGTCGCTCTCGAGAACAATTTTTGCAAGAAAGAAATTGCTTGCCATGAAGTGTGAGCTGCTCATCAGTCATTAGTTGCTTTGAACACTGAACAATTCTGGAATCTTGATTCCCTTTGAAATTGAACTTTTGTTAATATATATCCAATATCATATTTTTATTTCACCACCATGGAATCAAGAACACTTCTAGAAACAGCAGGCAGACTACCTACATTATTCTACAAAAAGGTTTTTTTTTTTTTTGTTGACCTAATACATTATTCTACAACAGTGAGTCTAAAAGGATAGTTTTTACTTTGATTTCAGTGTGAAACTATTATCTTATTATAAATTCTAATATTGTTAAGACTATCAATATATCTTAGATTTATAATACTAAAACCAGGGACAATAATAACCAAATTATGTGGAAAAAAGAAAAAAAATAGTGGTTTGTGATTAATTTCTGATTGAATGATTAGATCAAACGTTGTATTTGTGCTGTTACTGCAAAATTTGCAGGGCATCCCATTTTTTTCTGCAATAAATAAGCTGGTGGTCTCTGAGGCTTTTATGTGCTGATCACATGGTAGATGAGAGCTTTGATACATAGCAATCCACGTGAATGCAAAGACTCAGCTACAACACTTCGTGGAAACAACGCTTTTGAATCTGTCTTATCATTTGCTTTCTCTTTGTTGGCACTAATTATGTTGCCAATTATAAATCAAAATCGCACAATTGCAGATGTCACAGTTGGCTTAGAATATATTATTATCTTTTTTTCTTCTCTGGTTTATAATTGCAGATATTGAAAGTAAGGGAGAAACCGATATTGTTATTGAAGCCTCACATGTTAATTTCATTGCCGGCAACAGTTGTGATTATGAAGACGCCGTGAACAAGTAGTGGAGATTTTCAATTATAGTCAATTATTAAAAACAATAAGATAAAAACAACGCAATTGTGGAGTGTGCTGGATTTAATTATGTGTATTTTTCTGGTGGTTTGTTATCTTTATTGTCTTTTTCTGCAAATGAAGTAGTGATATTTGGTTAATTTTTTTCACATTGAATCCATTCTAGTACTACTAATTTACAAGTCTATTGACATGTTTGTTGTGATTGTCACTCACTTTCAAGTGATAAGCATGTTTTATAGCTAAAAAGGGCTTTTTCAAGAAAGTTAAAAACACATTTCTGTGAAATTAGCTGTCTCCAAAATTTCACAGAAAAAAGCACAGGCCAAAGGCAAACTCAAGTAGGTTAATGAGTGATGGAACGTAAAGAAGGAGAATTAAACGTACCCACAAATTTTTCTGGTCTGAAATGGTTGCTTTTAGAGGACTAGTCAATGAGCTTTGTGAATAGATTTGGATAATCATGGATTACTTTTGTAATGTGACATGTAAGCAACTCCATTTTATTGGCCTTCCTGAGGTTGCATCCATAAGCCAGATTTGCTTTAACTTACATGTCTACTGTCTGATTACTTTTAACATCCAATCAATCCCAAGCATCACCCTCTCCTAACTATGACTCCTGTCCTCTTGATACAATATTTACAAAAGAAAGTAAATCTTGATACAATGACTCCTCTCCTAACTATTCGGAATTGGAGTTCATGGGGAAAAAAAAAAGAAAAAGAAAGAAACAACTAAGACTTGGAGTTTGACTATTAGGTATGAAAATTTAGAAAATTCGATTAAAAAAAATTTACTGTTGACAAAATTGTACTTAAATCAAAATAACCGTATGTACAATGAATGAGATCGTAACTTACTGGTACGAAACCAATGTAAAAAAAAATAGTTAAGCGTCAAAATTGTCTAACGAAATGTAGACTGCCGTTTTCAAATCTAATTACACGTAAAAAGAACAGGCCTAAATAGAGAAGCCCAAGAAGGAAATCAATCAAAAGGGCTCGACATTTATGTGACAGAGCTAGTACTTTTAAGTTTAAGACTCATTTGACGTCGAGACATGACCCACGACAAGTGGGAGTGAGCCGAAAATTGATGGCTTTGCCTCAGACAAGTTGGTCATTTGCTTGCTTCTTCAGGACTAGAGCACTCAAAGCAACCTAAACTATGTACTAAACTTCAAAGTTGAATCGAAAAGTCAAATTTTTATGTAAGAAATGTATGGTGCGTGTCGTATAAAAATAGGGAAGCCAGTTCTGACTAAAAAGACGAATTTCATGTATCGTTTGACACCACCGCTACATATAATTAAATGCTCGGCTTTGGTTGGTGCTGCATTATTGGAATTTTAGGGCAACCTATCCTCATGGGAATACCATAATTTCATGCTCTACTTTCGGTTGGCTAGTTATAATCAGTACAAATTTTGTTCTTTTTTGTTCTGATTAGTAAAAGATTCTCCTCCCATGTTGGAGGCAAGCATAACACAAGTGAGAAACTAAAAAACCACCATGAAATAGCCTAAAAAGTTTTCAAATTTAGCCAGCTGAAGTTAGCATCAACAAGATTTACCAATCATGATTCATGATGGTTATTGGTGAGTAATGCAAAAAGGTAGCTGAATGTCAACTAGTTGGTTCTTCCATAAAGATCTCGCAAGTCTCACCTCCTGATTTGGGTAATTTACTGCGATCGCTCAACTTTAAATACTTCTTTAACTTATTAGCAAGTTAATCCGGTTAGACTAACATGACTCGTGAGTGGCATTGTAAATTCTCAACTTAGTAAGACTATCTCGTTCAAAGAATACATGGAAAACCAATATTATTGCAATTTGCAATGGGTAAAAGGCTCCAAACATCCAGATATAACAATTTGCTGAGACTAAGAAATAAAACGAAGATCATGAACCTTCTCCAGCAAGCCAGTAGACTAAATAATCAGCTTCTCTAAAAATATGGGAAATCGGCCTTCCAGCTTTGATGCTTAAGAGTCCAAATAGACCAAACTAAAGCTTTTTTAATTTGAATTTTCAACTTCAATTTAATATATAGATCAGTCACTCGTTAACTGACCAATTCAGTTGATAATATGATAGTGACCACATTAAAAAAAACAAAATCATTTACCCTTTGACTACTCCCCAACCCCATATATATTTGGAAGGCACAAAATTTGAGTGCTGAAAATTGAATTCAGAATCAGAATGGAGCAGAACGTTAACAAGGGATGGTATGTGCAGAGAGAAGGGAGGGAAAAGAATAACTTGAATGGAGTTTGTCATATTCTTTTTTTTTTTCTTTTTGTGGGTTGAATGCACACAACGCTTTGCAAGCAAAGAGACAAAATGTATGGGCATAGCATAGCTGAACTGAACCACGCCAAAATATTTGGATGAAAGCAGAAATACCAAAAATTTCAGAACCATAACATTAAGCTCTCTCTCTCATTCCACCACTATAATCATGGAATGCCTTCTTCCTCCTCCATTCTTTCCCTCTCCTTTCTCCATCTTCATCATCCTGCACCATTTTTTTCCATGTTAAACTACATCCAGGTTTAAAAGAAAATGTAAATTTTAAGCCAGCAATGATTGGAACAAAAAAGTTTGCATTCCTTCACTTCAAAGAAATAATCTTGACAGAAACCATATAGTTGAGAAATACAGTATCAGTCTTATGAGCATAATCATTTCAGTGACAAAATTGCAACTGTTAACCAGTTTTATCAAGAACTTTCAGGTTTTTAGCATATCTTTCAAGATTCATGAACCTACATGCTTCAATCAACAAATTGCTTGCCATTTAACACAACAAAAGCAAAAGAAATATCCCAGCGAATCATCTCTACACACTTTCAGGAAAAGGCCTCTATTCTGTCAATACAGATTTTTCCTTTCTGTGCAACATGTGATACTCATATATCTCAATCATGTTGAAATGAAAGGCAACCCCATAGTATTCTCAGATCAGGAAGGAATGAGGAGAGAAGATATCATCAACCCAAGTGAGGTTGATTATCAACTATTTGTTCATCATTTTTCTTCTATTTTAAGGCGATCACTACTGGAAAAGCAACTAAGTACTTAAATAATCTCACAATTCAGTACGAACTTGTGCACTGACTGCATAATGAATGATTAGAGATTCTCTTTTTCTTTTTTATCTATAATGATCACAACTGCAACTATTCTGCTAATAATAACTCTTTCATGGGTGATTTTTGCTACTACTGGAGTCCACAATGAATTAACTCTTTTTTCACATATATAATTAAGCCAACTACTTCTGCCATCAAACCCCAAAGGAACATCCGAAATTAGAATCAAAATTTCCTGTAAGCAATTACACAAGCAATCTCATCTTGTTCAGAGATAAACAAAAGAACACAATCACTGAAATGCAGACACACAGGTATAAATTAGTGTGAGCATCCGTGGAAGGTTATAAATCATTATTTATTCAATATTAATTGATCACAATTACAACTATTCTGCTAATAATAATCTTTCATCGCATAACCAATCTATTTGCATACAAGTGATTGCGTTGGCAATAATATGTGAACAAAGTTTAATTTGGGGTTGGAATATATTGTTTTTATGCAAGTGGTAATTAAAAAAATTACACATAGATACCACGTCAATGATTTCATATGAATATTTAGAAAAGAAGCACCTGACTCGTCAACAAATAACCTCAGAAACCAAGTTACTGATTTACAAGCATGCCATATGGTTAAGTTACTCATCTGAAAAGCACAAATTCGGAGGGCTTGTTTGTAACGATTAGTTGTATGTATAAAAACAAAGCTTAAAACGGAATTTAACTGAAATATGTAAAAAACCAAAAAAAAATATATGCTCTTGAATTTTTTCTATTACAACCTACAGAATCCACCATATCCTATATGTTATTTATTACTCTCCAAAATAAACCCTCTATAATTTCAAAAGAGTCCAACAGAACCCAACAAGAAGAAGGACAAGCTATACCGTGCCCCAGTCTCCATCTTTTCAAAATTACCAATTTATAAAATGGGAGGAACGAGGGCATATGAGATGAAACCTGAAGGAGATGACAAATATAAAAGGAAATTACACTACATCCAACATTTTTTTTTTCTTTTTTTAACAAAAAAGAACTGTCATGTTTTTACATGCAAAAGCTCAGGCTATGTTTAGTTGAGAAAATAATTTTTGTTTTCTATTTTTTATTTTATTTCTATTTTCTGAAATAAAATAGAAAAATAATGAAAAAATTTAGTGTTGCATGAACAAATTTTTTATTTTTTCATTTTTGTTTTCTAGAAAAAAATTAGAAAATTTTCACAACAAAACAGGCCTCATTTTCTGTTATTACAAATTTTTTATACCTATTGTATTCATTTTAGTATAAATGTATTACAAGTCTCGTATACTTTCGATGCAGCATATAAGTTCTATGTTGGGTATATATTTATTATTATTTCCTTTTTTGGGAGGCATTTTTCTCATAATCAAAAAAATAAGAATAAGATGATTAGATCCTGTGAAAAGGTTTACAAGAAATTAATGAAGTCCAACAATGTTAATTT
>CAODLS012665022.1:0-10903 GCA_948243855.1 Flueggea neowawraea
TTTGGTTTCAAGCTTCAAGTTTGTTCACATGGGGATGCATTAGTTTTATTTCAAACTGTGCTCTGTTCTTCATTGGTGTCCGTAAGACTTTTCCATTTTCTTGCTCAATTCTAACCACTGCTGTTGGTAACCTATAATAAACTATTATTACATTGTTCATATTGAGGATTAGGTGTAAAGATAATATATAAAAATTTAGAAACTGTCATGCTATTTCTTTTACTTATTTATTTAATTTGACTTCAAAATCTGAAAGTGAATGAGCTTTGAATTTCTTTTTTTTTTTCCACTACACAACATGTTATAACAAACAAGGGGCTGAATGCAGCCTGTGCAATGTAAATTATCAGAATCTTTCACCCATATGCAATGCAAGGGAACTTCTGGCAATTCACAATCTTTAGTGTTTTGATAGCAGTATTTTTGGTTTTTATTTTTGAAAAGGATGCCAATTAAATCAGCTTAGAGAAATTACGAACTTAGGTGATAAGTTTAATCACAGTCTAAGTGCAAAGTGCTTAAGTATCTCATCTTCTCCTGCAATTCTGACCATTATCTTAGTTCTTTGTTCTTTCCAGCTTGCATTCTGCTTTTGCTTATGTACTTTCCTGAGTCCTTTTATGTTACTTTTTCTTCTGGTGATCAGGCAAGCATGGGCCCAACGCATGGATCTGCATGATTCTCATCTTCTAGCTCTGGCTGCTGCTGAGCGTCATTTACTGCAATCAGAATACGATGACTTCTCTCTTGCAAATACCACCAGCATTGCTTGTCTCTGATCTGTTGCTCTTATTGTGAGAAAACTATTTTTTAGCATTGTTCTGTAGACTGTTTGTTTCTTTATGTCGAAAGAAACTAAAGTTGAATTGTTATATGGACAGTTGCTGATCATTGTGCTTCTGCGTCAAGTGCTAATGATTATAAGAGGTATGGGGATGGTTCAAGAATCATCGACATTTTTCAATGTAATCCATCTTGCAATAGTATGCTCATATGCTGATTGCACATTTTTACTTGTTCAGAAAGCCAAAGTTTGTGAACCTTATTAAGAACTCAGCTCTGATACTAAATTGCATTGTTGGACATTAGTTTCAGGTTTCTCTGCTGTAATTTGCTGGCTTTCTTTTGCCGTGCTATGTGATGGCTCGCTCATGTTACACGATGCAGATTCGAAGACGGAGGCAGGTATATATCTTTAATTTGTTTCGTTTACGTTTATGAGATTGTGATGCTTTGTTGAGTATGACGACTCAACAAAGCCTCTTGTATGGCTTATAAGAGAAATCCATCTCTCCATCAAATATACTTTGAAATGAACTTTGTTTTAAATTGAATTCGAATTTTATTAGGAGGAATTCCTGACTGACCATTAGGGGTTGAATTGTTCAGAAAGGCGAAAACCATATATCGTTGCAAAACCAAATCCGAATTTCTCATGAATAATTACCAGAAAGTTTATAGTTTCAAATTTGAAATCCACTTTGATATGTTGAAGACTTTTTTTTTGGTTTCTTTGAAACAGGGTTAAGCGGAATGATGACGATGATGACACTTACAACGAGAGTTTGGCCTGCTCTTATTTCTGCTTTTTCTTCAATATCACAATGAGGTTTCTATCCGTCGGCGACATTTTAAGTATGCCGAACGGGCTGCTTTTCTGTTGGGAAGAATGATTCAAGTATATGCTTTCCCTGAGGTTGCCTTGGAGCTCAAAAGAAAATGTAAATGTAGATACAATGAGTCACTAGGCTTTTTCTTGCATTTGTTTGTTGTATACCGTGTAGCCTTAGTTACCATCAATGATATTAACATCCGGGTTTTAAAGTATTAACGGTTTTTACACTTCTCAACTAGTGCTTTCTTTAAGTAAGTCCACTTGAGATCAACATGTTTACTACTAAATCAACTATGCGGACTTTATATGCGTGTAACATAAGGTTTTTCTTGAAAAAACTTGCTAGCTGCTCAGAAATAACTAGTTGCTTGGATACTTTCAAGTTTAATAGTTAAATTCGAGTTCTTGGAAAGTTAATGAAGTATAAATTTTATCGAGACTTAGAATTCTTGCTGGAATTACCCATATAGTACTAGATTAAGTAGCTAACAAGTTTAACTATGTTTGATGTAATGGATTCGAATTTGATGGGGAGGTATAAAAGGTGATTATTTTGAAAATGCTCCAACTTAAAGGACCAAAGACTTGTAGATGTAAGTTGAAAGAATTAAAAATAAATAAAAATATTGTTCAAATCATTTAAAAATTGTTATTCAAATAAATCTGAATTTATGTTAAAATTTATTGTTCGAGTTGGCAATATTGGTATTATGTATAAAATTTTCAACTCTAATGAGTAAATGTTTCATTTTCGTGAATTGAGAATCTATCATATTTTAAAAACGACATGTTCTACAATCTCATCAACCAAATAAGTTATAATAAGTTTTAAAATCCGACTTAAAAATGTGATAGAAAGAATTTAGTGGTACGCTAAGCGTGTAAGAACATAGTCAAATTAAGCACAATGCCATATAATTAACAACAAAATTGAGGCGATTACGATAAACATGAGAAGCTTAATCTAGCATTAAGTAGGGAAAAACTGAAAATTATTCCTGAAGACTAGATTTGTAGCAGTGTGTGCCTTAACAGAGACAGCCCAGAAGAGGAGGAAACATAAACATGAAAGGTTGGAGAAGGAGCCCAAACAAGTACAATCCATAGACCTACAACTAATGAAACCTCAAAAAAAGTCATTTTCAAAACAAACCCAAAAACTTGATTCTTGGATTTGGAGCTTCTGGTGTTTGTTCGTCTCATTTTGCTAAGGGTCTCAAAGATTTTTCTTTTTCGTTTTCTCCTTCTTTTGTTTTTGACCATAGGGTTCCAAAGACTTGTTGCTTAAGCTTCAGTTCGACATTTTTTGTTTCATTTCGGAATTTTCCCACTTGTGGCAAGAGTTGTGGGTATTAAACTTCCGGCCGTGGTTAAGAGTATCTCTCACTGCACGACTTCTTTAATTCTAAGAATAAATTACTTTTAAGAATAAATTATTGTGTACGAGTGATTATGATTTTGTTTTTTTATTGAAAAGGGTCACTTATTAGTCCAACAATCTAATTAGGTCAACTGCTCCGATAAATGACACTCATTGCCCCCGACCCTACTAGGCAAGTCTCAGGACAAATAGCGGCAAATAAACTTTTATTAATTAAAGAATAACACACATATCAATCAGAATTACAAGAGCGTTCAAAAGCGATTCCTCAAGCAGAAGTGATTATGATTAAATACTGAAATATAATAAAAATTTAGGGCGAATTTTTCGCAATCTTATTGTTTTAGTGTATTGTCTATCGGAATCTCTATAATTTCAGAATTGACCCTCTCTCCTTGTCTATTAATCCCGTTTAGACTTATTTAGCGGGAAAAAAGAGACAAACGAGTTTTTTGTTTCTTTTTTTAAAGTTAACGACTTTATTGTTTGTGAGGCGAATATATTGGACAAGTAATATGATAAAAAATGAGAATTCGTGATTAGTGTTTGAAACAAGAATACATACATTTCAAAAAGATTTATGAAAAGATGTACCGACAAAACAAAAGCATCATCGAAACCTTGCCTGTGGTCTAAGTCATGAGAAGATAGAGATGCCAATTATGTCATTAAAAAAAAATAGTTGCTAAAACAATGATACCTACCCAATTTTGAGGATACATAGGGCAAGATTGATAGGTATGTGTGTGTTTTTAATTCATGAACAATACAATTGTTGATGAATGAAAGGGTATCTCATCATAATCATTATGAAAATAGTGAGAATAAAAACAAATGGGTAGGTCTTTTTTCTTAGCAAAAAGCTTGTGCCTTGACAATGATCTTCCACCTTCAAGAAACCTTTTTTTTTTAACTCTCTAATGGTGATGTCTTGACCCATCAAGAATCAAGCTTTTTGCCAATATAGAAAAATGACAAAAAAAGTATTTTTTTCTAGATTGTGTAATTAGTGATAATTAATGCGGATTACTAGATTACTCATTGATAATCAGAATAACAGAAAATAAAAATTTACTTTTAATTTAAATTTTATTATGATCATACTCTCAATTTTTTAGTACCATTGATGATGTCATTGAATTATAAATTTATTGATAAAAATTATGCGCTTGTTTTCAATTATATTTTATTGATTATAATTAAATATGTAATATATTTATTGAAGATAAAAAAATGAAGAAAAGAGGAAAAAAAGTTATACTAATTTAGGCCGACTAGTAAATTCCAAAATAAATTAATATTTTACAGTTGAAGAAATGATATTGATGTGTGAAACCGATTCTAAAAGTAGGTGATGTTAAGAAATTAAGGTCGGGAGTCATCTACACGAGATTTATTCGAATCATCTACCTCTAATGTACAATATTAATATATGGAGTATAAATATAATATTGTTTTTGAAAATAAACTAGTATTTTGAGTTAAGTCAAATACGTTAGAAAAGTGTACCAATATGCTTTATAGAAGCATTGGTATTGAATAACAACAAATAATTAAACAGGGCATCGAACCTATATCGAAATACACATCTCCTAAACTAATAATAGCTCATCTTCAAACCCAACAAAAAATGGATTAGGCAAAACTATTTGTTGATCAACCCAATTAAATACCCCAACCAATTTGAATTCAAGTTTCACCACGACCCACTATAGACGGACCCGTTTTCAATCGCTTTTTTTTTTTAAATCAAGTTTTCAATCACTTTTAGTGCATGAAATGTGTGAAAATTTTATCATTTTATTAGAGTTACAATTGGCTTGAATTGAACTATAAACCATTATTAATTTGTTTTCGAACTAATTTTATGCTAATTGAATCATTAACATTAAGTAAATCATATATGTTAGCAAATTTTATTGCCATTGAAAATCATTAAAAGAGTTACATAAATCATTTTGGAAATTTCTAATATGCTTGCTTCTATTTAATTTCTTTATTTTTTTAGTTTAATAACAAGTGTCTAGTGGATCATGTTAACTCATTTTCGTTATATTTAATATTTAAAACGATCTATCAAAATTAAACCATTAATTTATATTAAAATTATAAGAGACTTACCAACCATTGATTTATATTTTCTTGCAAAAATGTTTATTTATTAGTAAAAAATAGTAATCGTTAATCAACATGGTAGAGTTGAAAAAATCAACAAATTCAAATTATAATCACCATATTCTAATTTTTTAGCTGAAATTAAGGATCATTCAATTTGAAGTAGCAAGTTGGAAATAAAGAATGTGACAAGGACAATAAGAGGTTGTTTCACATTTATAAGAATGATTAACACTTGTTATAATTATAATTAATTTAATTAGTTTCATAATCAAATCTTAATCCAAAGCAATCTCAAGATTTGGTGTCTTTTTCATTCAACTTCATTAGATATAAGCAACAATCCACGTTTTATGCCATGATTTACGTTGGCTCATTCTAATAAGCCATGGTCATGCATTCAAGGTCAAATATAGCTCATCCTAATTAACTATCTTCACCAAAACATCCTAGTCACATAAAAATCAAATTGAGAGGTCCCATTCGACACCATAATTCTCCAAACTCATTGAAATTTTAGCTTAAAGTTATTTTCGGTGATATTGTTTGCGAAATATTGTTTAAGTACATTGTAATTCTTTAAAGACATATCGATTTTTTAACTATGCAATCTATTAGAATAATAATATATTTATACAATCAGTGGCCGAGGGAGGTAGGTTCGGACAATGTAACAAAATGTCCAATATGTACCATTGTGTGTTGGAAAAGAATTGCCAATGAAGGGGAAGCAGGCCTTTCTGCCCTATGCACACTCACCCAAACACATTTGCATGGTTGTTACAACTACAATTGTAGACTTACTATCTCTTTGTCGTTATGTTTTGGGGAAGGTAGCTACTACTTCATTAATTGATTTTTAAAAAATTTCATTACATTAAAATATTGAAATTTTGGTGCTGAAAATAATTTCAATATCACTAAAATATATAAATTTATAAATATTATAAATTAAGAAATTCGATTCCTATTAGATGGACAAATTATAATATGAATTTAAAACTTGACAATCTCGTACTGAACTAGCTAGTTGAACTCTTATATGACTTAGTTAAATTTATTCATACTAAAGTCGTCTTCAATTATAAACGGTAGAGATTTGATTGCCAATATATATATATATATATAAGAAGTATATGCAATTAAAGAGTTAAAACTACTCATACCAAACTAAGCAATTTATGTAATTAAACATAACCATGGCTATAGATTCTGTTAGACCAGTAGGATCAACTAAATTTTAGGTATGCATGTAACAAAAATACTGCTATTAACTGTTTTCTTAATAAGCAAACTATTACTAATTCTATATAAATCTGACCAAACTATCTATTAATGATAATTAATCACCTTCATAATCGATAAAGAAAGTTTGTGGGTTGAGGGAAGTCAAAATTCTAAACTTATTCCTTAATTAAATTATAAAATTACTTTTTCCAAAATATATATTTTTTAAGAAAATTTGTAATCTAATTTCAAATGGTAAGTTCTTTTTTCCCTATTGGTCCGATATGAATCGAATTATTCTGCGCAGACTATATTGACTTCTAGTGCCTTAATATGAAACCAAACACAACCTAGAAAAATAAGGATATAGCAATTCTATAAGTAAAATGTACTAAATTTATCTCTTTTTTCTGTGGCAGAAAAATATACTTAAAATTATTGAGATAGATAATGTAGAATTAATGATATTAAATTCGTTATACTTTGATATTTTGAAATATTTTATAGAGTTTTTTTGACCTATAAATGCCACATTTTTGTTGATAAGTTAAATGCCACATGTTTTAGTAATCTATTTCTTTTTTCAGAGGAAAAAAAGGAAATTTTTTACTTCCTTTTTTTTAACTCTCTCTCTCTCAAATTGTAAATCCCACAGTGGTGTTGTTTGTTTTAGAGAAATATAGTATTTTTTGTAAATTTGATAAATTAGATAGTAAAAAAATACAGATAGTGATATTTTTAGAAGTAAATTGTAAATGTTAATATAATTTAATCTTCACAAAATAAACTAATATAATCTACATTAGCTTTCAAGAAAAATATAAATGAGAAATAATAATTAAAAAATTTAAAATATTTTTAAATATTGTTTTTTTAAATATTTTTGAAGGGAAAAAGAAGAAAGTACTAGTAATAGTACTTGTGTGTTGTGGGAGTAGAGCTTGACCACCTAGAAAAAGAAAATAGAGAGAGACAGAGAAAGAGAAAAGTAAGGAAGTAACAGACAAATAACAAAACCGCATGGGTCCCACTTCCCTACTAAATCCCGCTTCCTCTCGTGGACTTTTGCGCGCACGGTGGCACGCATGTCCCACCTCTTACAACCCCCAATCCCTTCTCCCAATCCTCATCTTCACTCGCCTCTGTGGGGCCCACAATTCACTCGCCAGTTTAGTTCTCCACGTGGATGATATTGCCACGTGGATGAATGGAATAGCGAGTTCTGATTATGAGAGTAGAAAAGCAGTGGGGCTGGTGATGAACGGAATCATGGTAAGAGCCAAGTAGGACCCGTGTCAGAAAGCGCCCACCTGAATGTAGAAACTGCTCTGACAACGATTCCCGCCATAAACAACACTGCTCCTAACGACGTTGTCGTTTTTCTCCTTTTCATTTAATATATTTTTCCCCAAACATATAAACAAGTGAGAAAGTTGCAGAAGTGATGATGCAAGTCCTAAATGTTGAAAATAATCTATGTTTTCAATTTGAATTTTTTTTTATTAGCTCAAAGCAACCGTTGTTGAGATAATTCTCAAAATTTCACGTCCGTCAAGAGTGAATTTAGAAAAAATATTTTTTATATTGTTTAAATATAAAATAGATAATAAATTTATTTTTTATAAATAAATTTTAAATTTTAATTATTTTATATTATAAATTTTAAACTAATTAATTAAAGATGATAAAATTTGAGTTTAAATTTATGCGAGTGAGAAAAATTTAATAATTTTATTTATATAAAAAATTATAATATTTATTTTAATAAAAATTATGAATATCAATTTATTAAAAATTTAAACAAGTTAAAAATTTATTATATTATCTTTTTTTATATATAATTTATTTTTGTGTGTGTCTATTTATGTGTTTAGGCTCCTATAACAATCAACCTAGATCCTGGCAAGAGAATAAATTATCTTTAATATATATTATTGTGGATCATATTTAATAATCATGGTTAGACCCATAAATTATTTTTAAAAAATATTAAATATAAAAAATACTAAATGTTACTGTGGCCAAACAAGCCTATAGCTTTCGCTGCATCTCTAGTAAGGAATGCCAATTATTTTGAAATATGTTCTTTAACAATCATTAAACCCATCCGACTGAGTTAAACATGTTACATGCCAATTGTTAAAGAGTTCAATTGAAGTTTTTTAATACATTCACTAGTATATATTAGAAATTTTAATTATGATTATTTCAACGTTAAATAACTCAATTTTTTGAAATCAAATAACTCAAATTAATACATATGACTAGTGAATTCATTAAAATTAATTTCACTTTTTTGTGCTATTCTCGTCAAGAATCAATTCTTATGTTGTTTTCATCATCAAAGTCACAATAATTCTAGGCTAGCAAAGAATGACTAGATCCTGAAGCCAAACATTATGATTGATGAAAAGTCCATCAAGACAATACATAAAACTTAACCTCATTCCTCTATTCTAATATCTATCCTATTCCATATTTTTTTAAGCTATCTATTTGAAACTGGAAAGTATGTTTGTAATAAACACTAAACAGATATTATAATGCTCGAATTACTTACTTCATTAACATAGTGAATAAATCACTAAAGCATCATTAATTAAGTGGTGGTTGCATAAATAAACTACGGTCGTGTTAAGACATAAATACAAGATTGTTTCGCAATTTAGACATCGCACAAAAATTTACACATAACAGAAATATTGCATATGCAAAATTTCTTGGATTCGAAACTTTTTTCTCAATTATTTTTTCTTTCTTTTGTCAATCAAAAATTTTAAACTCAAATCACATGCAAGAAATGTAAATTGGATCTGAGAACAAAATCCAAGGCAAGTACTGAAAGGTGACTCACAAAGACCAAATTTTCTTTAACCCTTTTGTCATTTTCAGCTTCAGTGACTTCATCTCTATCAAAATTCTCTGTCTGCATGGCTGTATATTAGCTGTCAATTTTTTTTTTCAAAAACCCAAAAATAAAATCTTAAGTTCTATAAACATGTTATTTTCAAGAATGTCGTTTTTCAATTCAATTTTTGCTTATTTAAGAGTCAATTAATAAATTTATTACGAACTCTAAAATTTTGATAAATTATAACATAAATTTTAGATTGTATAATAATTTTATTATTTAAATAAACGGATGATAAAATTATTATATAGTTTAAAATTTATATATCAATTTGTTAAATTTTAAAATTCTTTGACAGATTATAAATTGACTAAAATTTATGTTTTCTAATTAAATAAGACTCAATTTTCTTTTTATTTTTTCCTTATCAAAATAAAACTTTTTTTTTAAATCTATTTTCCATGGCCAAAAACATTATAAAAACAACACTCTCTTAGACCCTGAAGCTCTCCCCTCTCTCTCTGCCAAAGCTTCATCAACCACTTCCTTCTACGGTGTCGTTTTGACCCTCTCACAGTTCTCTTCACTCTGATTCAGTTCTGATTTTTTCGATCGAAGTGTTGACAATAACAACTACTTCTTTTGTTATTGAACGTAAAAGTTTTCAACTTTAAGACGCAAAAACCGACAACTGATATACAAAAAAGTCGCAGCTTTTAGAAGACTGAAGGGAGAGATAGTGGTTTTTGGGTTTTCTCTGTGTTGACGAAGACTGTAATTAAAGCCATTTTTGTTGGCTTTCACTTCACTTTCTTTGATTTTTGATTATTTCTTCAACTGGGTTTTTCTGGGTTCCAACTACAACGATTAAAGGTTTCATCTTCACCTTCTTTTGCTATGCAGCCTCTGATTTCTTGGTGAGTTCTTCAATCTTTTTAAGATCTTGTCTTGCTATTTCAAGTCTTGATACTGTTATTTAAGTAATGCTAAGTTAATAAATTGTAGATAAATTTACCACAAAACGCTACTAAAGTTTGTTTCTTTCATTTGTTGAGATATTCAAATCAGAGTTCTTTCTTTCTTTTCTGATTTTCTTCTCTTAACTTTTTTATGTTGGTTACAGAATCAATTATTTGAAATATTGAATTTTGGATATGATTTTTTTTCCTTCTTTCTAGTTTCGGATATGTTTGCTCTGATTAATGATTAAGTTGATGTTTTAAATTAATACTAGAGTGCAGATTATGTTTGCAAATTTGATACATTAATGTTTCATTCATGCATGGTATAAACTCGCATTATGGCCCACCAAGAAATGTTTTGTTACATTTTGTTTGAGGGTGTTCCATATCACACTCACAAAATCATTATAATACTATGTTGTTTTCGTTCTAGATTTCTGAATTTGAATTTTAAGAAAATTCGAGTGACCAAAATTATTAATATACAACATGAAGACAGCAACAACAAATTAAACCAATTGCTTAAGAAGCTGAAGTAGGCTTGACCTTCTCCTGCAAGAACTGCAGCACATGTTTTCGTTTCCAATTGTCAATTCTGCGCCAGTAATTAAGAGCTGTCAGATGTTCAGTTATTTTCGAGTTGCTGTTTTGAGGTCACTGCATCTGCTTGATTGACTATGATTCTTTCTTCTTTAAATCCTCGATTCATTGCATGTGATCATCTCTGAATTATTTCTATATAGGGAGAATAA
>CAODLS012665083.1:0-25140 GCA_948243855.1 Flueggea neowawraea
TTTTTTAATTTTGTTTAAAATTATGTGATGTAACTACTAGTAGAATAGTTAATTTGTGTGAAAATTATTTAAAAAAATCTTTGGAATATAATGTATTATTGGTACTATAGTTAATTATTGAAAATAACAAAATTTACAAACTGAAAAAAAAAATTGACGGGATAAAATAACAGATTAAAAATATTTTTTTTGGATAAAAAGGAGGAAACCGAACAGAAACCAAATCAACGGTTGAACCGGTTAAAACCAATCTAACTCAGAACCAGACCAAACCGTAGGAAAAAAATCGTTGACCAAATCGACCAAACCGGTCAAATCGAAACCGGCCATGGGCAGTTTGGCTCCGATTTCCTCTTTTCAGAAACTGGAACCACCGATTCCTGAACAGGAACCGACAATAAGCCTGACGTAAGGTTGCATTCATTTTTTTTTTTGCAATGGTAAGTCAAGTCTTTTTATTCAAGTAATAATATCATACACCTCAAAAACTTTGCAAAATTTGCTCCTTATGAACTGAGTATGTTTATTACAAATACACTTTATAGTATTTTCGTCCGTAAGGTTGTAATTGTCAAATTCACGGATATAATTTTTAAATTCACGGACTATTGTTTATATTTATTTATACTTATTTATGTTTGTTTATACGTGTTTACATATAAACAAATATAAACAACTATAAATAAATATAAACAACGTATAAATAATATTCAAAGTAAAATGTAAAAATGTAATTTTGAAAAATTCGTCTTGATAGCTCGTCTAATTTTAAAAAAATTGTCAAAATATAAAAAATTAGTAATGTAAATTCAAAAACTATGATTCTAAAAAAAATGTAGATGTAGGTGGCCATTTATTCAATAGTGATAAGTGGGGCCCAACTAGTGCCCACTACATCTGCTACCAGTATTTGATCTAGCTCATTAAGGGGAGAATACAATACATCAACAGTCCCATAGGGAAGCTTAACCCCTTGTTTAGACAACCAATCAGTACAACCATTTGCCTCTATAAATTTTCTTAACAGGAACTTCCCAATCCTGTAATAATAACAACATGCGGCAATATGCCAGCATTCCTTGATGAGGCCCCGACCATGCATTGGTACATACAGATGCAAGCCAGGAAATCGAAGTATGGGAGTCTACTTCCACTTCTAAGGTTGCATTCATTGCTTGTTTATGTAGTGTTTTGTATGCCCTTATTTGACGTTTTTGTCTTTCAGTTTTCTGGAAATAGTTGACTTTATTATTGCGCCATTCCATACTCTTAAATTTGGCTTAATGTATGTGTACCCTGAAGTTGAGCACTTCGTTCAATTTCTTTTATGAACTTTTCGAGCCATTATAGACTCCCTTAAACTTGCTCAAATGACTAGAGCTGCTCACTAGTCTAGCAGATTCTTGAACCAAATCGAATATTTGGACCAAAAAGAATCGGAACCGAAAGAACATTAACTTTTGACTTTCTCTAAATCGTATTGAAATTTTTATTTAGGATGGTTCTAGTTCTTAAACAATGAACTGTCTCGAACCGAAGAACAAAAACCCACACCGAAAATTATATATACTCTGTTAGTAGGCACAAATTTTTTTATTCTACATTTTATGATTAAAAACATCACACTTAACTGATATTAATTCAATAATAGCATTATACACTATGTCTTATATGCTAATCTATTAAATTATTTCGATTAAATTACTTGTAACTCATTGACTACTTGTAATTTAACTTTAACAACTTAATAAGTTCAAGTAAACCAAGTAAATATTATTGTTTTCTCAAAATGATTTAATTTTGAACATTAGTTGCATATGAGTTTGAATTTTAGTACGAGTATTGTTTAATTTGAATTTTATTGAAGAAAATCTCATATCTTTGACAGGTCCAAGAAATGTTTTTTCCATTCCAAAATCTCCAAATCTCCCTCTCAAACCGACAAAAAATTTCGGGACAAAACGAGACAAAGATTTTAGCCTATAGAATGGGACTGGATCCACCAAAATAAGATCTCTGAAATTTGGGACGGGACCAGAGATTTTCAAATCTCCATTCCAAATTGAACCATGAGCACCCTACAAACGACATTAGATAAGCCCCTGAACTTACTAAAACGGTATTGCTGAACCCAAAAACGTAGTTTCGCGTGGAGTTTTTAAAGGCCGAGTGGGAAATCACTGCCAGGCCACGTCAGAAAATATGGTCCAATTCACCATGTCCACGTGGCTGTAGAAACCCCCAATATTTTCTACTGTTGTCGTTTTACTATCTGAATCCCGTCTCTCATCTCTCCCTCTCAATCCCGTCTCTTCCTCTTCTCTCCCGGTTCTTTCCTGTCAACCGCGTGTCTCACGGTTCAATTTCTTTGGGGTCGGTTGCGTCTGAAACGGAAAAGAAGCTATCAATCCCGTCTCTTCCTCTCAATCGGTTCTGGTCAGTGATTTGTTGTGGGTTGCATCAGAAAGGAGGAACGAAGCTTCAATTGAAAGGTTAGTTGCAAATTTTCTGTGAATTTTTTCAATGAACAATGATTTCAGTAGAGGTTTTATGGAATGGGTATTGATTTTTACATTGAAAGAATTAATGCACGATCATGTTTGTGAACTTTAATTATCAACAGAAGCAATAAAGTCGTGTTTTTTTGCATTGAAGTTCAGGGTTTCTTTTTGTATTTCAAGTTATTAGCCGATTTGGTTATAGAAGTCTATAGTGGTTTAGTCTATCGTGTGTTTTTTTTTTAATTTGGTGTGTAAGTTTCTTTTTTTGACTGTTAGAACTTTAAACAACTTGACGAGAAGAATTGGAGTTGGGGAGATAATACTAGAACAATCAATAGCGTACCTGTAAAATTACTTTGATTTGGCTTGTTTGCACAAGGCCTTGCAAGTTTTCTAAATGATTTGTTATGATATTTGTGAAGAATGAACCATTATATACATTCAAAAAATTCATAAATTAAAATTGAAAAGTGAACTGCTATATATATTCATGTGATAGTGAACAAAGCATGATTTAAAATCTAAGAACAAAATAAATAACTAATTTGAAGTTACAAATGTAGCAGTGAATTATATATACATTGTTGTCATCTACAAAATAATCTATCATGGCTTAGGAACACTCCAACAAGGTGATGGTTGCATCCTGTCACAACCAGAAACATCAAACATCCTCACTCTTCCCATCATTCATGTTGAAAGCACCTCTGCCATGACCTCCATACGTATAGTCTTCATCCATTTGTCTCCAATTATCATCGGTGAAATAGATACAATTTTCTTCGCATCTCACAGAATCTTGCTGACTTGAGACTGATAAAGAGTGATTCCCACCCAAATTGTTGATTTGCCTTTTCTTTATTCGAGAAAGTTAAATCTCCTTTGGATCCCATACAGCAGTCTGGATCTCAAAGCTTGCCTGCTTAACAATTTTCCTTCCAAAGTAACACCTTCTGCAAGATTAGCAACCTGCAGAGGAATATTTAATCAGACAATAATCAACAGTGTTGGAATTGGAATGTCCGATACATCACTCATCAGCCAGCTCTATTCATATCTGAAAGATATTGATATTAAACAACAGATAAACCTGTATTTAGATACTTAAAGGATGTCCTTATATGCATAATTAAATGAAATATACCTGTTTCTCAAGCTGTTGCTCTCTTGCTTCTGATTCCTCGAGTCTCTCTGCAAGCCAAAGCTGAATGGAAATTTTCAAGATGAAGAACCAAAGAAAAGTATACTAACAGCTTTTTTTCTCCCCGGTTTATGGACACCAGAAAGTGTCGAAGAATGTTTTTAATGGAACTGGGTTGTGAATTTATGTAGTGTTTGTTGCATTGTTAATAAAAGCTTAATTGGACTTTGTGGAAGTTGTTGATAATTAGGTTATTCAGTGAATTGCTGTATTATAATTTGAAATTGAAGATTAAAATGGAGATTTGGGGGATTAACCGTATCTGAAATTCTTTTATTGGTTTGAAAGTGACGAGAAGTGGTTACAAGATAATTGGGTTTTGAAATTATTATATTTTTTTGCAGTTAAAGAGTGTGAACAGATTAATTAGGTTGATGGACAACATCGTGGACTCTTTACAGAATGCGTATAAGGAATTTGTGGCGGCTGCAGCTGAAATGCTTGAAACAAAGGAGCTATCAGGTGGGTTAAAAATGGCAGCCACTGATGCTGCTTTGGAGAATTTCAAGCAGAAGTGGGAGCTTTTTAGGGTGGCTTGTGATCAAGCTGAGGAGTTTGTGGAGTCTATGAGGCAAAGGATAGGATCAGAGTGCTTGGTGGATGAGGCCACTGGATCTGTTACTGGGAAGTTGGGGCAGGCTGGAACAACCGATCTTCCGCCTATCAGTGCTGTTCGCTTGGAGCAGATGAGTAAGGCTGTACGTTGGCTTGTCATTGAGCTTCAGAATGGATCAGGAGGAGCTGCTGGTGCAGCAGCGCATGCCCCCCAATCTGCTCCTTTTGACACAAGGTTTTCTGAAGATGCAGCTCAATAGGTAAATATGCTTTTAACGAACTACTTGACAGGCCATACTTTTTTGTTACTTTTTGACCTTATATTTCCTGCTTTGCAGTGTTGCTGTCATTGTTAGAATAGTTACTGCTTACAGCCTGATTTATATATGTTCTTTAATTTATTCAGTGATGGGGCCCATTGAATTTTCTTTTTTCTGGTAAATGCATATAACCATGAAGTTAATTTCACTAGAGTGCATGTCTTGGCCTAATGTTATGTTGATATGTTTGGCCGCACAAAATTTTTAGTGGCAACCGGCAACCAGTATGCCACTTGTTCTGTCAGCGGTGAATGTATTAAGGACTGGGGAAAAGGAGAAGGAATTTGGAAAAGTTTTCTCATTTGGTTCTATGAGGCAAAAGGAAGCAAAAATATAGCATCATGAAATGGATTAAAGGGCACAGATTATGTCATTGTTGATTTTCTTTTCTAAGCAAAATCAAATGATACAAATCTATCATAACTACTATCTTTCAGTGTAGATTTAAATGCTTCATTAACATTTCTTTTCATGTTATCAGCTAGCTAAAAAAGGGAACCTAACAAAAGAAATATTTGTTTTCACAGGCCATTTTTTCTTTCATGTGCTTTGCCTCTAGAGTTTTTCTTTCTTCCATTCCTGGATGATCAGTTCTTTTCTTGTCAAAACTCGGAAGATCATTCTCATCATTTAATAATAATTGGTCTCAGGAAGATCTACTGAATATTTCTGTTGATGGGTGCTGGGTATTTAATTGGAGGGTGGACGGATTATGGTGAACCTTTTAGCTGTTTAATATGATCACTACCGGCTATCAGAAAACACTGGTCTCATCGATCTGGTTTCCCTTGGGCTTAGAACTCAGTATGTCAAGAAGGATATGTGCTGACAAATTGACATGTGTGGAAATGAATTATCCATGCAAACTTGTTAATTACAATATTTTATAAGCTGAAAAAATCATTCCAAATGTTTGACCTTTTGTCAGATTTTGGTTTAAAATGGCATTTATTCTTCTTATTCACATCTCTACTAGGTGTTTCTCACACTCAGGACTACAGTTTTTTTTCCCTGTGATAATTATTTGTATTTCTTGATATAATTTGCTTTTATGTGGACAACATGGGTTGTCTATATACATTGTCTTCATTTTCTTCTCTTTTTTTTTTTTTTGCTTAACAGTTTTCTTTTTTCTTTTCTGCAGTGGAAAGAACTGGCCGACTCCAAGCAAATCTTGGGTATGGCTTAGATAAATTAAACCAAGAAGTGCTGGTGAAGAAAAGCTCAGTTGAAGCAAACTCAAATTTTCATGGCTGAAAGAGAAAATTTCAGCCGGACAAATTTGATAGTATTTATCAGTGGTTAATTCCACTAGTAGTGAGGCTGGTGAATTATTTGGCGAAAAAATTGATCATTGCTGTGCTTTATACGGTGGGTGGCAAAGAAAAGCCTCAAGATATTCCTGTTTCTTGTCCTGTCATCTTGCAGAGCATTTGATTTCTATCATATTCGAGCTTTTATTGCATTAAAGAATGAGAAGTATGATAATGTCATGGTGTTTGTTTGGCCAATATGCTATAAATTCATGCATATTTAATTCTTAATAAATTTTTATATAATTTTTCTATTTTTTTTTACTATGTAATCCTCTTCTGCAATTGATTTCCGCAATTTGCATTTGTAATCTACCAAAAACTACCACCACTTAATTTCTACAATTAATGTGACTTTGAACTGGGTGACTTCGCAACAAGTTGAATGAGTTTCTGGAATCCAGCATTATTATGCGGATCTAAAGGCATTCATGTTTTGCATGTGAAACTAGCTTGTTTTAGTTTATTATGCATATTCAAATAGGTAAGAATCAGAACTTGGATAAACGGTTAACTTTAACTTTTTCCTAAATTATTATTTGGGATAGTTTTGAATTTTAGACAATACTCGTATCGAGAGCAGTCTTTAACCGAAGTATATATAAAAGATGTTACACACAAATAGTTCAAATTGTTTTATTTACTTAATTATTGAAAGTAAACTTCTTAAAACAAATACAAATAGTATTTAAATTCAATATCATAGTATACAAATATACTCCAATCGAGTCTAATTCTCTAAATTTTACACATTAAACTACTTAATTAATTCAAGTAGTTTTATAATTTAATTATCTTTTAAAAAATAGTGAAATGAGTTATTTAGAATTAATATCATGCCCAGTTTTCACTCCTCAAAAGTAATAATTAATAGTTTTGAGTTTTGGCTCAAAAACAATGAAATAAAATACGCGGTTAGTAGACATAGTTCCCACCAACACTTTCCCAGTCTGAAGAAACCGTAAAATCGCTCTCTCCCTATTGAAGCTTTCTGCCTCTCTCAATCTCGACGCTGTTTCTCTCTCTCGCTCCACTCTATCTCCGTGGACGCTCTCTCTCTCCCCGCTCTCTATCACCGTCGACGCTCTCTCTGTCCCGTCGCTCTTTGTCTCTGTCGCTGCTTTCTATCACGGCCGACGTTGTCTCTGTCTCGAAGCTTTCTAAAGTCACGACGAAAGGAGGTAATATTTCTTATATTTCTCTACTTCAGAAGCTTAGAGCGAGATTTCTCTACTGAATTTTTGAGGTGTGACCGTTTGAAATGGCTATTTCTGTGAATGGAATGGACACCAATTTGTAATTTTCTGGTTGTTCTGATTTGTAATGTTAGAGAGGGGTGGCTCTGTCGAAGAATTCTGAAGGAAGATTTTCAGGTTGGGACAATGATAATTTGGTTTAGGGTCTCTTAAGCCGGGAATTCTCATAGAAGGTTGGTTGGGTTTTGGTCTAGTCAGGTTGATTTTTTTATCAGCTGGTCGGTTTGGGTTGTATAAGATGGGTGTGGGTTAATTGTCCACGTGGCATTTTATAAATGACGTGGTGCGCCCAATCAATTTTCAGGTCCCGCATCGCCGAAAAACTGGCCATAGTTGAATGCAAGTTCAATCACTTTTTGGGACAAAACACTTGTATAGCGAAGTAAAATGTTGATTCGAGCTTATCAATAAGAGAATGGACTTAAGGTAATATAAAAGGTTAAAAAAAAATACTACTGTAGTGATCGTCTGTAAAATTTTCCCAATGAATTATTATTTTAGAATTGTGGGGAATTCAATTCTTGATCACTATAATTGATTTTTTATGGATTCAATTGTAAATTGAGTTGTATAATTTTATGTAGCAAACACAATGATTCCCCTTGTTCTAAAAGATTGAAACAAGAAATTTGGAGTGAGATCAACTCTTTCTTCCATTAAAAACTCTCAAACCATAAAAAGACTCGACCTTTCATTGACTAAATTGACCAGAACCAGACTCCACCTCTCATTAAAATGATACCACCAGCCTAATGTTCCAAACACTCACTCTGCAACTCTCAACTCTCCTTCAGCTTTTACCGCCCACAAAGATACCCTCTGTCGGACCCCGCTTCTGCAACTTCACAAAATTTTCTATTCAACTTCAATTCGGTATGAAGTTTCAATCTTTTCTGTTGACTGATATAATAAAGCTTCCAGACATCTTCTTTCTATGTTTATGTTAATCTCCTTAGTTTTGATTAATTAATCAGTTGATGTTAACTTATTTTATGTAATTTAGGGAATTTTCACATATAAACTGAACTTCTTGTCAGTTTATAATCATATATTTTGTTATGCACGTCGTGATGATTGATTTTGTGGATGAGTCTATTTAGATTTTCTGTTGATAATGGTGCCGTCAGTTGCTTCATTGAATTGATTACGGAATCTTATCAAAAAGGGTTTCATGAGCTGATATAATTATTGATTTATGCACTTATATGTTCATGTGAACATTCCTAACTCAGGCAAACAGTTTGTATAAAGCAGCTCTAAATGCTTTCTTTTTTACTGTGATATCTTTTTGGCCTTGCAGGGAAATGGATTTGAAATTTGAAATGGGGAGAGAGTATTTCTGTCTTAATCAGGTAACTTCATGAATTATGTGAAGCAAATTTGGGGAGCTATATCCTCCTTTCACCAGAGCAAAAATGGATGATACTTAGGTTTCAATTAGTTTTCACCTTTTATCAAATGCACCTATCTGTTGAGGATGTGACTTTGAATTACTCTTTATAGTTTATCAATTGAATTGTTTAAATACTTGGCCACCTACCCCTAAAAATCGTTGAGCATGAGCACCATAATGCTGATGTTCATAATCTTATTGATGCAATCTTCTTGTGTCAAGTTTAAATTGGATACTCATCCTGGTTTTCTTTAAGGTTTGTGCAGATTGGCAATTTTGAACTTCATCTATTGTGGCATATTTTGCACTTTCTTGTCAGCTTATTGTACTTAGGAGTTGGGATGGTTAATGTGCTTGGAAACTATCTAATCTCCAGTGGACTACTAAGTCGTTACAAAGTTCTTAACATTGACAATCTCAAATACCTTGCCATTGTAATAGATAGTGAAGATGCTTACAATATTCCGAAGATCATTCAGCTCTTGCAGTGGTTGTCTTCTATAGGCGTGAAACGAGTATGTCTTTATGATATGGAAGGTAACATGCTGGATCCAAGCTGCAACCAAGTAATTGATGACATTGTTCCTCTATTGCTACTTTGCCAGTAACCAATAAACAAATACAGTTGCATGAATATTATTGTGACTTGTAAAACATCTTTTTCTTCTAGGAATCTTGAAGAAACTCAAGAAATTCGTTTTAGAGAAGTCGGAAAATGCAGTATTATTTGTGGTAATATCTTCTGTCTGTAAAGTAATATAATTTTGGTTGTCTGTTGGAAAATCCATTTCAGAGATACATTACTGATTGATATGTTTTTCTAACATGATGCTTTCATTGAGGCTATTCTGTCAGAACTTTATTGTATTACAGCAGCTAAGAGATTTTATTCAAAATTCTTGGTCTGATCAGGGATAATTACACACATTTTGTTCTATATAAATGGATGACTGATTACATTTTCTATGATGAATTATGGATGGGTAATTATGATAGTATCTGTTTCTTATAAACAGTTCTTGTAAGCTATCATATTTATCTGAGTTTCCCTATTTATTGCGATATCTAAGAAACTATCATCCTGGTACAACGGGTAATACGCATGGTATTTGATATAGATGATATTAGTGTAAGTTGAGTTTTTTCAATGTGCAGTGATCTTGTTGGAATTTCTGCTTTAGTTCTAATTTTCAACTTACCTTCTGGATTTTTTAGGAAGCCAGTAAAAAAGATTTCGTGTTGGACCGAAAGTGTATGACTCTGGAGTTTGCCTCAGTACCTGACGGCAAGGAAGCAGTGGCAAAGGCTGCTAATGTACTTTTTGCAAAGTATACGAACTTGGGTGAAGGACATAAAGACCAGGTATTTACAGAAGCTCAAATGACTGAGGCACTAAGAGCTGTAGTTGTCCAATTTCTCCAGATCTTACGAATGTTTTAAGCAATTTTTTTCCCCCAGATGTCATTATCATTCTATATGTTTTTTTCTGGTGTTATAAGGATGCAAAGGACCAGATCCCGATTTGCTTCTAGTTTGGGGGCCTGTGAGTTGCCACCTGGGTTTCCCACCATGGAGAATGCGATATACTGAGATAGTATGAGTGATTTGACTTGATGAGGTGATTGAGATATTAGCTTAAATTCACCATTATTTCCCTGTCTGTTAATGTGCTTGAAAGTGGAAAACAAAATCCCTTTAAAGTGTTTTGAAATGTTTCATTAAGAAAGCAAATACTCCAACTAGTAATAAATTTTGAGAAGATGTTTGGAAATAGTGCTTATCCTAGTTCAGTTTCTTTAGATTTTGTTAATTGGGGGTAAAAATTGTTCTGTAGGAGAATTGATGACCAATGTAGTTCTGCTCTTCAACTTGCGGATTGTGATTGTTGGAAAAGTATGTTGTTATCAACATTATGATGACTGATTGTTCATGACTGCTTTCCCAAAATTTAGAGAAACAATGATCAGTTTTTCTTAATACTAAGTTGAGTTTAGATTTGAAAGATTTTGAGCAGTTCTGAATTTAATTAATGGTTTATAAAATTTTCAGTTAGTATCCTTTATTCTCAAATGAAGCAAGTTGAGAATGCAATATACAATGAGCAGAATTTTCTTGCAAAAGATTTAAGCAACTTCACAGGTTTTCTTTTCTTGGACTAAACTATGACTACTTTTCTTTCGCAGGCACATGGGACCTTTGAAGTCGATGAAGTACGGTCTGATAATAAAGGCGATTCACAAGTTCACCCGGGTGCAACAAAACTATGGTAACTTTATTTTCAGAATGTGATGGGATATTTAGTTCAAGTATACAAATAGATAAAACACAAATTGTAATCCAGCAAAGAAAAGAATAAAAAATGAATAGTTTGTTGGTTGATTTAGTGTGGTAAAAATTTCGAACATTTAGAGAGTTGCGCTGGGCTTGTAATCAGCAGGCTTATGATTGCGTTCGTCATCTTTTTGAAAAGCACAATCATTTTGTTTTGCTTATATGGTAGACTAAGAAGACTTTCTTCCCTTATTAGCCACGCTATATTGTGGAGAGTAATCACGATAATAGACTCTCAAATTCACAACTCGAACTAAAATTTTGTTTGTTCGACAGGTAAATGAGCTTGCTGGATTGATTCTGATGGATGAACTGGTGCCAAAGAACCAGCTATGGAAGTGCATCTTTGCTAATTAGAAGCATTTAGAATCTTCAGTGGGTATGGTTTTATTCAGCTGTTTGTGAACTCAGTTAAGCACACTTTTTATAGCTGATATCACTTTTATCGTAAATGCCCCTGCCCAGACCTGCAGTGATGACTGTTATAGTGAATTGTCCATCGATCACATTCTTATTTAAACTAGTAGACTAGTTAATTGATAAATGAGTGGTCGATATGTAAACATTCCTTTCTTATGTTTTGTCGAAGTTAATACATTTATGATTAAATTGGTGGGTAGAGTTTCATGTAATTCTGAAGTTCATTTGATTCAAGAGTGTTGTGTTCACACCTGCATAAGGAACAGCTTAGACTGAGGTGTTACTATTAATCATTAATGCTTTCATTTTCTGAAGGTTTTTTCAGAATTTGGAGATCCAGGACTAAGACATATTGTCCACAAAAGTACCAATATGAGTTAGAAAAGAACCACTTCACAGTTCACAAGATTGAAACTTCTTAGGTTCTCAGCATTGATTTAAATAGTTTCAAGATTATAGAAATGCACTTAATAAAATAATAGTAATAATACCACAAACATATTAATAAAATAATCAAACTACATCAAAATGATGAACTTACGGTATAATCACAAAACACATGAAAAGTAATAAAACTCACACAACACAAGAACCAAATATCTCAACAAATCAAGTAATAAAGAATAAATGACCCTTTTCAGATTTCAAGACTTAATTTGAAGGAGGAGGGGAGAGAAAAGGAATGGAAGGAATTGTAGTTGGAATGTTGGGGATTGAAGGCATGCTAGGCAGTGGAGGCAATGTAGGCTTTGGAAGAGAAGGGATTGTGGTGGGAATGCTCGGCATTGGTGGCAAAGTAGGTTTAGGCAGAGATGGTTGGGTTGTTGGGAGTGTTGGAATGGTGGGAATGCTTGGCATTGGTGGCAACGTCGGTTTCGGCAGCGATGGCTGCGTTGTGGGTTGTGGAAGTGTTGGAATGCTCGGCAATGGCGGCATTTGCAACAGACTGCGAGCTGCCATGCCCGAGTTGATGCTTGAGAATGATAAAGCAATGAAGAATGCAAACATGAAGTTGTTGACAATGGCCATGATGTTCACAAAGTGGCTTTTGTGTTTCAATGTGTGAATCTTTTATAGAGGAACTTTGTCGTGGTTTGGAATGAGAATAGCAAAGTTGGGTTTAGGCTTTATATAGGCATAGATGATAAATTTATGCTACCAATTTGTCATATATTAGGTTAGTTTGGGCAACAACTTTGGATAGTAAAAATAATCTTCGGAACCTATTTGGAAACCTCAATCTTTGGAACCTATTTGAGTGGCTTGTTAGTTGACCATCTTATAAGTTAGAAACCTACCCATAGAAACTAAGTACAAGTGTGGTTGGCCAAGTGCGTTGTTGCCTCCAACTATGAAGGGACAAAAATATATTTCATATTTGCCAAAAGATCATAGTATTTGTTTGCTGTATCTGAAAATTTGAATTGCATTTATGTTGTCGTTTCATTAGTATTGAGAGGGCGGTATTTATTTTTAGTAGATTGAGAGTAACAAATAGCAGATATAGTAAATTGAGTTCATTGCGTCTTTTTTTTTTGGTCAAGGAGTTCATTGCATCGTCAAAATAGAGAAAATGGCCTCTCTTTTGAGAGTTAGAAAATGTTGAATATGAATATGCTAAACCAATATAAAAAATAAATACCACATTGTTACGATTTATATGACTGTTTTTTTCTATAATTATGCACTAAAATTGGAACAACGCATTGTTAGTGTGTGTTTATTATTTAATTATATACAAAACTACCATAAGACCTGCGCTGAGATTTTTTGAACCGTCTATTTTTATAAATAAATATAAAATTAAATTATTTTTAGTCAAATATTAAAATAATATGATTATTCACTAAAAAAGATTTTAACGAATGAGAACTTGTTGCATATAGTCACTTTAATTTTTTTTGTATTACATTATGCCTAAAATTATATGATTTGTCTTCTTTGTTACAAAAAGAGAATATTCAACTCATATTTACTTTTAACTTTAAGAACAACAATATACATTAATTGTGATCATCATATAACAAATAGCCAAAAGAAATTGCCTTCATTGAATTTGAATGGTAATTTGATATTTGATGGCCTAAATTTTTTAGGCCTCAAGCTTAGGGTCTAATTATGCTTGAAATGTATATTTATATTTTAATATTAGACTCGGACTTTGAAATATTTTACCTAACTCAAATAATAAAATTATATATTTTAAATTTTAAAAACATATAAATTTTTAAATCACATTTCACAATTTTGCATTTTATTTATTTTTTTTAAAATAGCTTTCATGACTTGTATAATTATGTAAGCTCGTTTCAAATAATTCTAGTCATAACTCAAAAAATAACTTTGTTTACCCTTTTACAAATGAACATATTAATGAAATATTTTAAATTTTTTCCATAAAAATAGAATTAAAAAACTGATAGTTAAAAATAGAAAATAATATTAGTAACCAATTATTAACATCTCTAGATTTCAAATTTATTCATCTAATGAGTTGAAAAGGAATTATTCGACTAATATACAAATAACTCCTCTTATAAGTAATTACTAATTAATTATATCCAGACGACTCTAATTAATATTGATAGACTTGTTACTTGTGGATCGACTTAAGTTTGTTTCTTTTTCCTAAAACTCAGGGAAATGAAGCTTACATAACTCCAATTCTTCCCAAAAACCATAATGAAAATATGCTAAAATAATGTCTCCATCCATCTCTTGATGTGATCAACCCACCCAAGAGTAGTACTGCTATCAATGCAAATATGTGTTACCTAAAATCATATTCCTTCCCAGTGCTCTTGTCAAACAAAACAAACCAGAAGCCATTTGATTGGTCAAGAACAGTACAAAGTAGTGTTTGAAAGACCTACCGTCAAGCATTGTTAGAAAATTTTGGAATCTCAAGTTAGATAATTGAACCAATTTATCACGAGTGTGAATTTTCTATCTTCCAATGTTGGGATCAAATCCAATGCCATAATAAGTCAACACCACCCAAATGAAAACTTTCAATAAGGAGAAAGTTTTTTGAGAATGTATGTTGGCAAAGCATATGCCCATGAAAGATAGAAGAAAATGTCTCTTTCTTTGTAGAAGATAGGAAGTTTAATGATCCATTGAACATAACCATGGCAATAGAGTTCCTCTTCAAGAGCAAATAGTCTCTTGAAAGTTGAAATACATGCTTTCAGGAGTTCCTTCTTACTTACACCAATGTGGAAGGATTGAAATGATTCAGAAAATTCCTTTACTAAAATAAAATGGTAATGCTCATCCTTTTGCCGCTTTCTCCTCCTTAACTTTCAACGCAAAATTGTGTATATCTAAGTTTTGACTTCCCTACTTAATTGTAAACATCCATTAAAAAAATCAAAGAAAAAGTTAAATAAGTAAACAGAGAGAATTGATTGGATTAGAACCTGAAATAACAAACACAGGCTGTTTATATTTGGTAGCCTCTTCCGTGACATTTGCTCTAACAGTTAGTGACTGAGATTAATTAAATTTCTTGAGCGATGACCTACATTATCAACAAAGATCTTGCTGAGGACATTGATTACTATAGACACGAAGCAAAATTAATGGAAACATAAGGTACGAAAGAAAATCATGAAAATATGAGTGGAATTATACTTGAACAGATTGAAGTCAGACCTGATCACAAAAGCATACGTTTGTCCTTCACCCCTGTCAATTTGGTTCTTTCACCTATACAATCTTAAAAAAAAGCTCAAACAATTTCTTCTAGAACAAATAAGCTTAATTGTTTATCAAATAAAAGCAAATGATCCTCTCAACTGAATAACTTCAAAATAACTTTCGTCAATAAATAAATTCTCTTAAAAAAATTCGGCTCAAGAACAATTCAAAATTACACTATGATATTCCTAATAAGCAAGAACAGACCGAAAGAATTATTGAAATGGTCTAAATTCTTATATGGTTATTGAAATTAACAGGGAGGAAATTGAATCTAGGAATAATAATATCTATTTTGAATTGATTAGCAATCTTTTTATTTTTAATTTACTTTTTTTATTTTAGCGTAATTGTTGGTCATAATTTGATATCTTTTATTGATATCAACATGTCAACAAAAAGAAAGTATCAATCAACAAAATGAATATGTTTAACTTAATTAGGATTTATTACAACCAAATAGTATAATCTATAATTGGAATAATCATATTATTGTTTCTGTGAATTGTTTCTATTATAGGAATAATTTATTTTGTTCTAATAACATATAAATATATTTGGTGATCGTAATTGAATTCATAATTTGTTTCCGTTAATAGATTGTGTCTTAAAAGAACATGAGTATTATATACTTTTTCTAGTTAATTTGTCTGTCCTAAAATATGTATTTTTTTTCTAAAAATATCATCAACTTATGTTTAATTGTTGATTTCTCTTCTTGCCACGTATTATTATTTTGGTTAATTTATTTGCCATGTGTCACTATTTTAGACCATAAATGTCATTTATATTAGTATATAGATTGAACTCAACACTTTCGATTATGTATGCTACAATCCACTTTGCTGTTTTGCATATGATTAGTTGAGGGCCTACGAAAGGCACGGACACAAAACGTACTATTTTAATTTTATTTACTTGTATTTTTTAAAAAAAATTGAAATTATCTTATTTTATAATTGGTTTTTTAAATTATTATGGTGAATTGATGTATTCATGATAAATTTGTGTCAAGACACTAATTTGTACAATGGAATCAACCAACGGTTCTAGTTCTGTACAAACTTTTAATGTGAACATTGGCAAAAAAAAAGTATTGAAGTAAAGTTTAATCTGGATGACACTCTCAGTGATCTTGGGCTATGTTAATCCGAGTGAGAGATGACCATCAAGGATGATTTTCATAACTATTGTTTTTTAAAAACGTAAAAACTGATTTGCGAAATAGCATGATAAATGAATAGATAAATGATAAATTTGGTTGTAAACATGAAGAAAGTAATGCTTAATGGTTTAAATTTAGAGAATTTTTCTTGTTTAAATTCTATGTTGAATTGTGATAAGAAAATTTGAGTTAAGTAAAGCCACACGTCAACTATTGACAGCAAAATTACTTCGGGCACTTTGTATCTAGAACATGCAGGCTTGAAGGATACAATTGTTGCATACCTGTATTTTTATTTACATATTTATTTGCTACTATGGTGCTAATATATTTGTTGAGTTTTTTTTTGTAATTTCTATTTTGTTAGAGGATGCTAAAATTTCTTGTTCCATCACTGCGTATCAAAATATGTAATAAACAAAAAGTAAAAGCTTGCTGCAAAGCATTAATCTTTTCCTATTTTGTCAGTCTATCAGAGAAATCCTTTATCTCTGCAGTACAAAATAAACAACATTTTTAATGGAAAACTTATTATATGCCACTTTACAAAATGCTTGAATGCAATTATCAATGTGGATTAATTTGTTTGGTTTAATCAAATAGAGCATTGAAAGTGTTGCCAAGAACAAGTTATATCAGTAAGTTTGGCAATTTGACTTGCTATATATAGATAAACCAGCATTATGCATGCGCGATGCGCAAATTAATTTAATAAAATAATTAATTTTTTCTATATTGGAATATGATCAAGAAAATTAATTTTAATTAATTATTTTAAATTATTTTTGATAAAAGTATGATGAATGAAAATTATAACTTGAAAAATCAATATCAATATATAAAACTATGGAGTTTTTCCAAGTTTTTGACAAATAGTTTTGTAATTGATTGACACGTAGTTTTTTACCTATTTGTTATATTATATATGTGATTTTTTATTTTGTTATAAATAAATGTGATTTTTTATTTTGTTATAAATAAACATATTAATTTTTATGCCTACTTCTAATGACTCTTTCTCTAAATTCTTTAAGATTTTAATTATTTTTTAAAAGAAATTATAAAATACAACTAAATACTAGATCAACAAATTACTTAAAAATATTTAAACAAAAAATTTCATTTTATTTCTAAAAAAATATCTTTTTATATAGATGTCATGTAATACCAGTGCATTACACCGTAAATTGTACTAAATGGATAGTTAAAATGTTAATTAAAAAAATTCATTGAAAATATTTTCTAACTAAGAAAATATCTAACATTTAGTTATATCTCACAATTTTTTTCTAAAAAATAATTAAACTCCTAAAGAATTTAGAAAAATAGTAGTCATAAATAGGCATAATAACAAATTAGACAATCACATATATAATATTTTGACAAATATTATTTTAGAGTAATGATCAGAATCAACCAATATATTTTAAAATATGCCAATATTTTTTTTTGTATATCGTGTAAAATATGTCAATATATTTTAATGTAGTATATTCAACTCTCTTTAAATTAATAATAATAATAATAAAATATAAAGTCACTTGTTAATTAACTATATAGTTGATGTATTAAACTCTTTTTTAAAAAGTAATAATATACGTAAAAAATTACATGTCAATCAACTATGAAACCACTTATCAAAAATTTGAAAAAATTCTAAGTTTTTTTATATATATTGATGTAATTTGTGCCCATATATAGTCAACTTCCACGCCAACTTGAGAGGTTCAGAGAGTTAAGCTCCGTTTCGTTCACCATTTCGTGAAGCGTTGTGGTGTATTTTATAGCCACTCCACTAACAGCTACACTTTTTGACTATTAATGGAATGGGCAAAACGTACTGCAAAATGTAGAATCAAATGAGTCCTTAGATGTTTAGGAAGTCCAACTTCAATCAAACCCAAATCTACAAAAGTAACAAAGTTGTCTAAACTTATATCCAATATTTCTTTAATCCATATAACTTTAATTTTTACCTATTAGTTTATTAAATTTTTTAATTTTTACTTATCAACTCATTCAATATAACACCATTACTTTTATTATACACATCAGTTTCTTTCGTCACGTGTTGATGACGTAGAACCGGTGACATGAATGCCAACTGTACCAAAATATGGTGGAACATATCTAACCCCCTGAACTTTCATCCAACATCCATCTAGCCCTCTGAACTTCATATTTCACCTATCAGTTCATTAAACTCTCTAAAACATATGTTAAAAACCCCTTCAAATCACTTAAATGAAATCTCATTAACAAAATCATGCATTAAAGAAAGAACATAAATGGTTTGTTTAATTCTATTTACTCCCAATATATAATTTTGCAACATTACAAATATATGGTTTGCTTAATTCTATTTACTCTTACAATATATAAGGTTATTATGTATATGATGTGCAAATATATATCAAGTTAATTAAAGGTTATTCAGGTTTATTTTGTACGTGAAATTCTTAATTAAAATTGAAACGTATAACAATTTCATAGAATACATAAGAGAAATTAATTGTGACACGTTCACTAAAAAAAATCCTTTTGTAGGCCAGTTGACCAAAGTGAGGATCCCAAATTACATGAGCAATAGGTCTTACATGTAAACAGTCTTGTACCCATGCTTCGAAATTTTCTTGCCAAGCTACATGAAACAGATTTTCGGAGGTCCACAGAAAAATTATTGCTAATTGCCCGAAGTGAGAAGCAAATGAAAAAACTATGAAACTCGCCATACATTTTGCAGGTGCCTGCACAGAAAAGGACGCTTTTTGTTTTTTTTTTAAAAAAAATTGATCTATGAAATTGTTATACATTTCAATTCAATTAAGAATTTCGAGTGCAAAACAAACCCGAATGACCTTTAATTAACTTGATATATATATGTTGATCATATATGGAATACCCTTATTTATTGTAAGAGTAAATAGAATTAAACAAACCATATGCTTATAATGTTGCAAAATTATATATTGGGAGTAAATAGAATTAAATAAATCATTTATGTTCTTTCTTTAATGCATGATTTTGTTAATGAGATTTCATTTAACTGACTTGAAAGAGAGTTCAGTGAGCTGACATGTGAAATATAAAGTTCAGGGGGATGGAAGGATGTTGGATGAAAGTTCAGGGGATTAGATATGTTCCGCCATATTTTGGTACGGTTAACATCTATGTCATCGTTTCCATATTATCAATCCGTGACGGAAAAATCTGACGTGTACAGTAAAAATAACAGCATTACATTGAATGGGCAAATAAGTAAAAATTAAAAAGTTGAGTGGCTGATAGGCAAAAATTAAAGTTTAGTAGGTTAAAGAGATGTTAGATATAAGTTTAAGGAGCTAAATATGGGTTCTGCCATTTTTTTTCCCAAAAAGTAATATAACGTGAAGAATACATCCAGACATGAATAAATAATACATTCCAATATTATACATCAAATGATTAAAAACTGATACAATACAATGAGGATCAAATAATACAAACCACACAAAATTTTAAAAAAAAAGAAGCAAATATTACCAACATAAACTGATCAAAAACCAAATAAACGGCTGAGTGCTACCCTCTTCTCCAGGCTATGTAACGATATAATTTCTCACTCAAGTCAAGTGAAAACTTAGTTGCTAGGAGGTGGAGAGAGGAAAGGAATGGAAGGGATTGTAATAGGAATGTTGGGAAGCGAAGGCATGCTTGGCAAGGGAGGCAATGTAAGCTTTGGAACAGAAGGGATATTAGTGGGAATGCTTGGTATTGGTGGCAAAGTTGGCTTAGGCAGAGATGGTTGGGTTGTTGGAAGTGTTGGAATAGTTGGAATGCTTGGCATTGGTGGCAATGTGGGTTTAGGCAGTGATGGTTGTGTTGTGGGGAATGTGGGCTGTGGAAGTGTTGGAATGGTGGGAATGTTTGGCATTTGTAGCAGATTGCGAGCTGCCGAACCCACATCGATGCCTGAAAATGATAAAGCAATGAAGAAAGCATACATGAAACACTTGAAAGTTGCCATCACTAACAAGACTTATTGTTTTTCTTGAAAATGTTGATTAGATAGGAGATTTGTTTGTGTTGTGAATGAGAAGAGAAGAGAAGAGAAGTATTGGGGTTATATATAGTTCGGAGCTTGTAATTTTATAAGACTTAAGTCATATGGCAGGTGATTTTCAGTATCGTCTTTGGTTGGGAAAAAAATGGTAAATCTGAGTTCGGGAAGAGCTTGTCTTGTTAGTTCACCTTCTCGTTAACCTACCACTTCAAAACTCAAATAGAAAATTGCAGCCTTATTTTTGGGATGTATTAATTGTGTCATACAATTTCTTGCTAGAAAGGAATTATTAATTTACACTGTTATGGGGGTCAAAGCAATTAAAATATAATAGATATAGTTTATACTTAAGTGTACTTCGGTTGCGAATGTTCATATTGGTTAACTACTTGTAGCGGTAGCCCTTTAAGAACCTAACATTTTTTTTTCGTAAGAGCCATGTACTTGATATAATCAGTTTATTAATTAATTCTTTTGATCTTTGGAATCAATAAATTCCTAATCTAGTCAAGACGTCAATACTAAAAATTCATCTATAAAATTGAATTATTAATTTTTTGTTGATTTCATATGTTTAATGTTTTCAATTTTACAATTTTAGAACAACAAATAAAAAATAAAATATATGACCGAAACCTTCTGAGAACAAACCGGAGAATGAATGACCTCAAAGCGTGTATCACTGTCACTTTCCTAAAGGCAAAAATTGATCTCTATTACTGGAAAGAGTCAGCAAATCACCTTCAAAAAACGATAAAACAACTTTGTTTGCACTTGCAGTAGTGTAAACAAAACCAGAGTAAATTTGGTGTTTTTAGTGGAATTCTTTCTATTCAGAAAAATGTCCTCACTTAACTCTTTCATTTGCAATATATTTTAATCTATGAATAAACTTTTCTTTGGTAAAAACATGGGAAAAAAAATCTCTACTCTTCTCAAATTTCATCTTTTTCTTTCTCTAGTCATGTTTGCGGCTAATACAATGTTTCTTTTTTGCAAGAAAATGACCAATTCACTGTCATATTGACTCAGTTAGGATGACTTTATAAAAAAATGACACATACGGCTGCTAGTTTAGCTAAAATGACCTGTAAGAAAGACGGAGATTTAGATTGAGAAATTGGTTCTCAAAGTTGATTTTGAAACTGGTTGTGGTGATTGAGATTGAGAAAGATAGAGGATGTTAATTTTTTGAAGGTTTGGAATATTTTTTTGAGAAAGAAGTGAAAAAATAGTTGTGATGCTTAGTATTTGTAGTTTAATTTCATATCTCTGTTTTTATTTTCTCGAATAATTTGTTATATTGATTGAGCAGTTTTATTATGTAATGTTCATTTAGATTCATTCTTTTCAAGATGTTTGTTGTCTACTTATTTTGACAATTCAAAAGAGGATATTCTTTAAGAGGTTCAAGTTTCATAATTGTTTCTGCAAACGAGTTTTAAAATTAGGTAGAGACCTTTCAATCCAGATTTATTTTATGGGTTTTGTTAATATGAACACATGCACCATGTCACGACTCAAAGTCGGGTTGTGACCGACGTACGAGGTGAACCGTCTATAAAAACCCGACTCATCTCGCACAAACCTCGGACATCAGACATTCTACCAAAATTATTCAAATAAATTAATCATAAAACCAGATATAAAGTATAAAACTTTTTATACCGAAATGTATATATAATAAGTTATACAAAACAAAATCATAAATATCAGTAATGTATGAAACAAAAAAAAATAAACGTAGCCAATAACCCAACAGCGACTCGGTATAGAGCTCTAACAAAAAACAAAAGGAGTCTGAATCAAAAGGGCATTCACTGTTAAGCAAAATGCCTCACTAGGTACAAAGTGTCGAATGGTCGCCGGATGCCAAACTGAAAACCTGTGAATATAAGATAAAGGAGAATAGGCAAGAAACAGAGAAAAAAGGTAAGAATCCCTAGTGAGGAAATGATACTACAGAATGCCTCATGCGTACCTCATAAAAATCGTGTTGAAAACAGTTCAAAAGTGTCGCATGCAAATATAAGTGTATGTATACGTATACACACTAAGTACAGAATAATAGTTTCGAAGTTCATTTCGAAATCGTTTGCAACCAAAACAAACAATAGACAAGCAAACATATCAAAACTTGTTTTTAGGTTATGCAGAAAATTTATGTGTTATGCAGAACTTTACGTTTTAGCAAAACATGTTATGTAAAACCAATTTCCAACTGTACAGAGCTGATACTCAATGATCATATTTATTATACTAAAATTGTGTTTACTAGATCAGTTAAAAATAAAATAGCAATCTTAGGAGTCCAAATGGAACCCGACTCAAAAGGGCTAACGGCTGACAACCTTACGGGTTCAAAATAGTACTTTGTCCACCCTAAGGGTCACTATGTTGTATCAGACGGAACTGATCTAAGTACATCCGTGAGCGTTGCAGTCGACGCGCTCCAGCAAGATATACTTTGTCAACTACTGAACAATATATTACGGGAAAATGAGCAACAACACAGACTCAACAAAAGTGTTATGTTAAACAGAATCATATCATCAAAGTATTTGACATGGGACCAAAATCAAATCATGTGCGGACTCCGCCATTAGATCATATGTGGACTCCGCCACTAATCAAAATACGTGGACTCTGCCACTAGTAATGTCTCATACGTGGACTCCGCCACGAGACAATCTTACATGTGTGTTAGCTAGATACACGGGTCACCATCTACCCTAATGACTGAGTGTTATCACCTACCCTGGTAACTGAGTCTTCACTATGATATACCAAATATTACGCTTATTCCCATAACATAGGTGTCCCGAGTCAGAATAATTGATTAACTTTTATACCAAAAATTTAAATGCAGAATTTAAACAGATAACAGTGGACGCGCCACTAACAAATCATGCAAAAACCGATTTGCAGAAATCAAAGAATAGATTTCAAAGAATATAAATATTTCTAAAAATGTTTATGCAAAAATGAATATATAATATCTTTCAAAAACAAAACTAAAATCAGAAGTCAAAACAAATCTTCTTTTCCACGAAGTACAAATTTAGAAAATATCCTTTGCAGAAAACATTTCCTTGTTATTGATCAAAATACTTAGATCATCCAAAAACGTTTGTTTTGAAATACAAAACTATTTCAAAACGTCAGAAAATATCCAACAGGATTTCACAGCAGAGGTTTTCACGTAATTCAAATTTTAGGATTTTCTATCCTTTATTAATTTCAGATTACATGCCAATGTCCAGACACGCCAAAAACAGTATAATTTAGAAGACATAGCCTATGTGTCTGAAAATGTCATTTCACTCACCTAGATATTCAGGCTGAATGGCCCAGTCACGAATCACTAGTGGATGGCTGACCTTGCTGATTGGAACACGAAACTGAAACATTTATATCGGAGCAGAATCAAAGACGTGAGACTGGTACTGTGGCGGTACCAAAATGTAGACAATGCAAATGCAAACACTCATATGCCGACGAAAAACCTATTTCGATCGAAAATCTAACAATAAAACTTGAGAAATTGAAATCTACATAAAATTATAGTCTAGTCCCTGACTTATGTAAATTATAAATAAATCATCGGATTTATGGAAAATTATTACTTGATTTTCAAACTTTTTCTGTGATTACAATTTAATTCTCCTACTTATACATATAAATAAATAAATAAAATAATAAAAATAATAAATAAATAATAAATAATTATAAATAACATAAAATAAAAATTAAAATGCATCCTAAGTTTTCTCCAGAATTTCTTTTGATTATATGCCCAAAATACTTACAACCTTCCAAAAATCATGACTAATTATATACTTTTAATTCTCACAACTCCTTTAAGCCAAACCTATCATCGAAGGCGTCAAAGTGATTTTTTTCTTTCACCTTAAAAAGTCAAAAGTTCAGTTGTGGTTGGCTACATATGTGTCTTACTAGATATAGTTAATACTCAGAGAAAAATTACATCTAGCTTAGTTAATCAGTATTTAAGCAATTCAGGAATTGCATCCTTAGTTTTGGGAGGTCGTCAAAGTAATTGACGTATAATAGATATGGTTTTATTGTACTTCCCTTGAGAATGTTCAAATTATTGGTTACCTACGTTTAACTCTAAAAATCGAACATTTTTTTTGGTAAAAAAAATATAATATTTTTCACTGTAATAACATGCATTTTACATCATTTAGGATTCCAAATCAAGGATCACTTATAATTAGAACATATTTTTCTCCCAAATTACTAGAGTGTCTTTTGAAGAACAAAACCGTAAAGACCTAAATTCATAGCAAACAATTCCAAAGTGGACAGTTCCTTGGTAGACAACCTAACGATCATCGACAAACATGATCTACAAAAATTAGTAGCTTGGCATTGTCTATGAAAACTTGAGCTAAAGATTGTATTCCAAGTCGCTTAACCTCGATTGGAAACCAATGATACGTTTTTTTAAAGACAAAACCATGAGGATCTAGATTTATAGCGGATAAACCTAAAATGGATAATACTTCAATGGAGAGCCTAACAATCATTGAGGGATATGATCTGCATCAATTGCAGAAGTTAATAATGCTAGAATCCACCTTGCATTAATAGGAACTCTCACGAAATATCCGGAGTGATGGGATGGAATTGAATGATACATGAAAATATTAATCAGTAAAATAATTTCAAGTTTTTCTTTAAATGAAAGCAGCACGGTTTGAACCTATTCTTGTTCAGGCCTTCAAAATTGGATTAGTTATATATAAAAGATCACAAGTAAATTGTCGTTGACATGTTAAATAATAACCACGCACTAACAATGTATTGGTCTAATTTTTAGCATATTAGTACTGAGCGAATCCATCAAAAACGTCTTGAGTGGATTGATTCTATTAAAATTAAAATATAAAATACAAAGTTAGAAGAAAAACAAAT